>JAOEGS010015176.1:112914-171344 GCA_025447755.1 Corythornis vintsioides
ATCCCAGAGCCTTTTATCAGCAGTAAATACAAAAAGAAAAGGCCTTTGAGCAGACAGATTGAGAGGGTGTTAAATAAGTTGTTACCCCTTTGCTTATTCTGAGTGCAAGTAGCTAGTTTTTATTGACAGAGGCTTTACAGGGCTGCCTACATGAGATGAAGAAGTAGTAAATTGTGTTTGAGACTTTAATGATGGAAATTTAACATGCTGTTTATGGATTACCTTGGACTACCCAGTGAATCGATGGACAAGGGTCATGTATTATTGTAGCTGAAGGTTTGTTGATAAATTATGATAAGGCTGCAGAAGACAATTCAGGAGTCTTACCTGCATAAATAGCTACAGGCAAGAAGTGTTTTTCTCTTATCAGAAATTGCCAAAATCTAATTCTTAAAAGTCTGTGCTGCAGTGAACCTTCACCTCCTGACTTCTCAACTCCAGAAGTTTCCAGCTTTCACCTGGAATGGAATTCTGTGCGATGCAAACAGTGGACTGACTGGTTTCAGTGAAATTCCTTTCTGCTCTTGTGCCAGGGAGGTCTAGCAGCAGCTGCGAAACTGAATCAATATTTGCAACAATTACATGGAATTTTACCTTCAAGCTTTCAGATTTCAGTTGTCTTTTAAATCTGGCAGAAATTATTCTGCATCATCTACCCACCAATTTTAGCAGTGGACCTGAACAAACTGTCCTGGCAAGTAGGCAGATGATCCAGTCCCAGCTATCTGTGAAAATCAGACTCTGGATTTGCTTGGTGCCTCTTTAAAAAGAGGTACAAGAGTATTGAGAAGCTGAAACACATTTACATAATAAAATTTTGGTCAGGTGCTTTGAACAAAAAAGTTTTCCATGCTGCTAATTTATTGTCCTTAAAAAAATCTTATGCTTGATTTTTCATGAACATTTAAAGAGTTTCCTATATGGCAATTCTTTCTCCTCCTGACAGAATATCGATCCAGACATTCTGTCAGCTCCTGTACCAGTTTAGTTACTACCACAGTTACTGCTAAAGCAGTAAAATTTATTGAACAGACATTCTTGCTCTACAAGGTGGAAATGAAGGTCTGTGTCTGCTCATTCCCCAAAAGCATTCTGTAACTACCTTAGGAGATGAAAAGCTTTGAATGTTTATGGAGCTGCAGACTGTATTTTCAGAAGGGGATGCTAGGAATGACAGCCAAAAGTATATAAATCATACAGGAATCAAGAAAGGAAAAAACAATCATTTTTGGGGGGCTTTTTCACTAACTACTGTTTACCTCTTCTGTCTATACAAGTTGTTTCCTGTTCCTGATTAGTGTAAAACTATGAGCTCTGTGGGTGTCTCCCTCTCTACTCTCGCTCATACTGTCTCTGGTAAGTGCCACACAAGTCTTGCAAAGCAGCTGGAAAAATCCATTTGTCTGAAATGATATGACTGCAGAGCAGAGACACTTGGTTCTGATCCCAAGCCAGGTGCCCGCTTTGCACCCTGACGGGTACTGCTATAGCCACCGATGCTGCCGCTGTGGTGGGGTGGTCAGAGGAGAGAAGAGGAGAGGAGAAGGGAGCAAGAGGGGCTGCATTTGTCCAGAGTGGGAAGCGGTGGCGTTTGGCAGCTGTTGTCTCATTAGTTTTCCATTAACTATCAAAAATAACATGTGATGCATTCCTATGTCCTTCTAGCTGTCAAAGGTATTAAAATGCCCAGTGCCATCTGACTGGGAATGTGAAAGGCAGTGGTGGGAAGACAGGTCACATTAAGCAACTAGGAAGCCAAGGGGCCAGCTGGTATCTTAAGAGGGTGTAATTTGTAAGGCACAAATGGATCTAAGTGAGCACAAGGGAGGCTATGACCCTGAGCACTGAAGCACATACTTCTCTTTAAGCAGTTAGTAATTCCACTAAATTCATTGGCAAAATATTTTTGACCAACTCTTTTCTGTGTCTAATGTTCCCTAGATAAAAAATAGAAGTGATAATATCAGCTTGCTAGCTGTTGAGGCTTTACAGGCTAAATATTTGCAGAGTGCTTTGAGATAGGGACCTAGGAAACAGGCTGAAAGGGGACTCCAAGGGTACCAAAATCGCCTAGGCACATCCATTGCTTAATATCTTTGATAAATTTAGCAAGCTCTATCCTAAACCTGTTAAATTTCTCACCCCTAGTATTTTGGCTAGCAAACTAGTCCCAAATGTTACCTTTTACCCTAGAAGCAGGGTTGTTATTATGGGAAAATGATGAAAAAAAAAAAGAAAAAAGAAAAAAGCCAATTAAAAAAGGATTATTGATTGTATTACAAGCCAAAATAAGAAAGTGTATTCTGAACACTCCATGTATCCAACTGCCTGGCTCTGGACACTGTCCCCCCACCCTCTACCACCATTGTTACATCTCGCTCCCTACAACTCTCTGAAAGGATGTTGGAGACAGATGGGGATAGATATGTTCTTCCAAGTAACAACTGATAAGGCAAGATGGAGTAGCCTCAAGTTACACTAGGGGAGGTTTAAGTTGGACATTAGGAAAAATTCTTCACAAAAAGGATTGTCAAGCCATGGAACAGGCTGCTCAGGGAAGTGGTGGAGTCACCATCCCTGGAGGGCTTTAAAAGATGAGTAGATGTAGTGCTGAGTGGTATTGTTTAGTGGTGAGCTGGCAGTGCTGGGTTAACAGTTGGACTTAAAGGTCTCTTCTAACCAAAACAGTTCTATGATTCTATGATGAAATAAGTTGTAGAGAGAAAATGGACAGCCTGTTGGAGGAGTGTGTGGAGAGGGTGGTTGTACTATCAGCCATGAACTCCCAAAAGCTCTCAATAACCATCAAGGAAAGATGGTGCCTGAGCAAGGACTGGGAAACACAAAGCAGGAAAGAACCAAAACTGCAGTAACAAAATAATTATTTTTCTTCTCTTTTCATTATTTCCTCAGATGAGAAATTGCTTTTGGTAAACATTTTAAAATTGAGGCCACTTCTGTGCAGCAGTCGTGATCTGCCTTTCACTCACATCTGACAGCAGGGAGAGGACCTAGTTTTGGATATCATCCATCAACGACAGATTCACACCACTGTGTGACGAAGGGCAAGACAGAGAGGAAGGAAGGGGGAGGGATGGGAAGTGCAGAGGGCTGGTAAATAGCATTCAGAAATTTCATATTCAGTTGCCAGCTTAAAAACAACCTCAGCTTGCCGTGGCCCAAAGCCATTTCCTGGTGAGTGTAATGACTTGGGTAGTTGCTCTGCACTTATTAGACAGGCAACAACAACAGCAACAAAAACCCAACAGCAAAAAGCAGCCTTTGAAAATGAAGCAGAAATTGCTAACAGCAGCTACCTATCTTAGTCTACATTTACCCCTTGAAAAAGATCCCAGTAATTAACAGGACTCAGGAATCTCTTATGGAAATAAGAAAAAAAAATAAAATCAAATAAACCTCAAACCTGCTTCCATCTCTCTGCAAACATCATCAGAAGGAGCAAAATCCGAATGATGCCTTTACAGCAAAAGCAGCAACTGGCACCACAAAGAGCCAATTTGTTCCTCAGCAAAGATGTTGCGACCGCCCTGGTGTGGAGCCCTGACCCAGGGCAGTGCTTCGGCACGAGCCGACCAACAGCAGCTGTCAGGAGAATGACAATCCTGCAGCCATCCCCTTCCCACACGAGACTGGATCAGGGCATTGAAGCAAAATACCCTTAATCCTGACCTGGCAGTACTGGAGAGAGTGACTGTACATCTGCTGTTTTGCACACAACACCTTGATTTCAGTCTCCACCTGATGAGCTCTGAATTGGCAGCCAAGAGCAACAGCGATGGCCCCACGGATCATTTCCTAGTCAAACAGCTGTGCTGGCACTGCCGATTAATGTTTCAGGATAACTAACTTCTTCCTCATCTGCGATTCCTCTGTACCTCTTAGTCTGTTCATGTGGAAATGGCTCAGCACTGGATTTACACAGCACTTCCTCTGCAGACTGACTTTGCCTGGAATCTGTCCGTGTTATGGCATGTATCCATGTGAAAGAAAAAGCATGTTGAGGGTAATGGAGCAGAAGGGCAGAGGGTCATCATTATTTTTTTAAGCTGCTTTGGGGATTCCAAAGAAATCACTAGCAAGTGTCAATTATGTAGGCATTTTGATGTGGCTGCCTGGAGGAAGGAAGTTTGGCTCTGCCACACCTTCCCCTCATTCAGATTGCTTTCTCTCAAATTTTAATGGTCTTCGAGGTTCTTCAAGCTTGGGAAAGATAAAACCAATAAAATGTCTGATGTGGAGAGATGGCACAGGTTGACTCTGAGTGCTGTCCTTTGTGGATAAAAAAGTCTCAAAGTTTCTCAGTTTGTGGATCTTTCCCAGGAATTAATCTGATTTCCTGGTTTTTGCATTCACTTCCAATTTCAGTAGAAATTGGCTCATGCAGTCTGTCCAGGATAGGATCCAGCCTGATCTTGTGCACAGACACTTCATCATCACCTGATAGAGTTATGATGGGTGGTATTCGTCCAGCAGCTCAGGTCAGCTGCTCCATAAATAGGAGATCTGGCATGATGAATATTGAAGATGTCACCACTACTGAAATATAATTTCTAGGATATTCAATCTTTCTAGGTCTCTTCCAACCCCAAACATTCTATGATCCACATCAGTCCTTATTATAACCTTGCTAGCTAAGGAGGTGGTGTGCAAAGGTCTGGAGATCTTCAAGAGACATTTTGTACCCACCAGAAAGCAGCTGATAGAGGAAAACACAGCTCATTCCATGTTGAACATCTGCATTCAGGTTTTAACTTCAATCCCTTAGAGTCCTGATTTGTTAACTGTCCAAAGGAAGATTAAAAAAAAAACAAAAACAAAAAAAAAGCTTTCTTTTATTGTATCTGTTAGCTGTTGGCAGCAAGGAGTGCCTGTTTCTTGCAGACTCTAATGTTGTCTCTCATTTGAGGACTTTCAGCTGCTCAAGTTTCTTGCTTTTGGCCCAGAAGAGGTAGGAGCAAGAGAAGTCACTTTGCTGTTTCAGGTAATAGGGAACAAGTCAAATAGGCTGGGATCCCATCCAGAGGTCTGCCAGGGGGACTCTGCCTGTGAAGGGATTGGTGCTGTCCTGCTCATTCTGTGGGATGATTTCTACTAACTTGAAATGACTCAGAAATAACCTCTTTCAATAAAAGCCATTCTCATCTTTTTATAAATCAAAATAGCCTCGAATAATAATGTAAAACTTCCCTGCTAAACAAAGTGAAACTCTCTGACTCTTCTGATATTTCATGTTTTTCTTAGCACTGAAACTCCTGCAGATGCATGATTAGATAGAAATCTCAGCTATAGCTAAAAAGAGGGAGTATGTTTTTAGCCAGCAAGATTGCACAGAAAGTCTTGAATTCAATGTTAGGCCGTAGGAAGCAGAAGGTGCATTAAAAATAAGTTAAAATCTCATGCTTTCTTGGAATCTGACTCATGCTTTGGGGACTGGTAATTCTGTAAATGGTTAATTAGTAAAAGCATTTGGGACATTTTCAGCTAGAACACCTTCTGTGCCAGGATCACAAAGGGCTAGGATTTAATCTACACATGCAACAGCAAAGGGAATGGGAATTATGCACCCTGCTGTATTTCAATATCCAGCAAGACATTGTTTTGGCATGTTTAGATACCTCCATAGCTCTACACATATGAACCACAATGGGATTTACTTTTCTTTAAACCAAGCTGCTTAGTACCTGGGGAAGGCACAATAAATTTCAGTACAATTTACTGTATTACAGGTAATTTTCCCCAGCAAATGAATACCATAAATAATTAGTGCTATTGCATTTAGTTAACTTTCTCTCCTGCTTATAGAGGAATCACACAGAGGTGCTGAGCACTGGATCATCAGGTCTCAGGTCAGAACATACCTCCTCAGCAGAGGATTGTCCTCTGTTATTGAAAGTGATGGTTAAAGGTCCAAAGATGTACACTAAATCTTATTTCTGTTTTCTTATGTGAGGTCACAGACTTCGTGTGAATATTAAGGATCTGGAAATCCAAAAGACTCATATAAAATACTGAATAACTATCAGAGCTTTGGCTCAATCCCAGATTTAAGCAAACCAATAAAGATTGAGTAAAATAACTCTACTCATTGCTATATAATAACAGTTTAAGACTTAACTGGATAAAGGGAAATAGGAAACAAGATCCTTGACAGTTCATTCCAGAGCTACCCTTATGAAACACAAGTCTTGTCATTTATTTGCCTTGTCCTTGATAAATACTCACAAAAGGAGTGAAGATTTTACAGCAGATAATATCAATAATGTCTTAAGAGAGTCAGGCAAAATTGGTTTGTCTATTTACAAATCAATACATAAAATCCTTCATAAAGCTGGTACTTATTTGACTGTGATACCTGAGTTTTATTGCAGGAGCAAAGAGTTGTCCTCTGTAACGTGTAATCGCATGGAGCAATGAAGTTGGCATGATGCATTGGCTTTCTGGTTTTCTCTTTGTGGGCTCGTGTCAGCACAAGCCACATTTTTTCACTGGGGTCATGGGCTGAGGAGGTGGGCTGAGCAGCACCATGCAGGGAATGCCACCTGGATATTCCTGGTCTGTGACTCAGGGACATCAGTCTTCACCTGTCTGAATGCTCCTGACATGCATTCCCACTATCAGAAAAGTCCACTGTTATACTTCCATCAATAATTCCCAGATGTAAAGAATTTTCCTTCATATGTTTTCATTGCCTTGGAGAAGGGAGGAATTCGACAAAGAGCCCATGTCAGAGCACAAGGTTGAAGTCCCATCACGTGGGAAAGGCAGCCCAGGCCTTCCTGCCCCTCGGTACTGCTCTGTTTGCTGCACTGGATGAAACAGAAGGGCTCAGGCCCTCTTGGCATTAGCTTTCCCTGGAATACTGACAGGCTTCTTTCTGTATGATTTTGTTTTCTCCACTGCTGGGCAGATCCAGCATGTGTTCCCTAGGAGCTGGGAGTAAGTGGAAAAGGCAGTGCAGGCTCAACTGGGACATGTGAGATGGTGTCCAGACATTTCCAGGAAAACACAGAGAACTTGTTATCTGTAAACTCTGCTTCCACTTCCACCAGGGAAGGCCAAGATCTGTCCTTGGGAAAAGGGATGCTTTTTTATCCATGCAAGACTTTAACTAGGAAAAGGAGCTCAGAAAGCCTGGGGGCACTCCTCATATAATTATCAGGAATCTGAAATGTTTCCCAGAGAAGGAACAAGATGCAGAGAGAGACATGATACCTGTCATTATATTAGCAGAGCAGACTAGTTGTCCTGCAAGAGGAATAGATAAAAGACAGCTGGCTCTCCGGCACACAAGTCCTTCTGCAAAGCTTAGGCAAAGATGGCAAACTTGATAAACACAGTCACTAAACACAGACAAGACCCCAAGCATCAATTTGAATGCCACAGTTTGAAATGATTGCCCTTAACAACTTGAAAACGTCACTTGAAGGATGTAGGATCAACCCTAAGAAATCAGTGAGAGAAAAACTGACTGGGTAGAAATTCCATAAAATGAGGGTCAACACCTTTGCTATTTTCTCCATCAGGATTTAAAAAGACATCAAGTCTGGGATACAAAAGCCAACAGCAACAAAGAATACTTTATACTTTTTTTTTTCTTCTGCAGCCAGCAGTAAACAACACACATCTTTCAGAAAATGAAAAATGTCCCAAGGAATTTGAGATGGATCATTGCCTTTTATGAAACATTAGATGCGTCTGGAAGTTAACACTGAAAATTAGAATGCAGAGAATAGGCAGACCACAAAAAAAACCATCATTATGTCAATGTATTGACTTTCACAGTGGGGATAACAGCATTATTGTTTAGGTAAGCAAATGGGAATTCAAATGGGAGACCAAATTCACCTTGCATCAGTTTTATTTTCTTTGGACAAGATGCAATTTGCTTCAATGTCCTGTATTACTATATTACACGTTACTGCCTGGAGGAAAGTTTCTACCAAACAAGCAGATGAGAATATTTAGAAAGAGATCACAAAGAAGCATAGAGCAATGAGCAAACACCAAATAGGCAGTGTAAGCAGGGTTGCTTTATTCCTGCTTGCTTCCCCTTCAGAGAGGGCTAAGCTGAGAAAAAAAACATGGTTTATTTGCAAGACCAACAGTTTCCTATCATGAAGAGACTGGGGGCAAACCTACTTTGAATTCTCTATGTTGCCATTCATATGACAAATTCTCTAACAAAGATGTAAAACTTAAAACTCCTGCTACCTCATTACTACTTCAACAGCAGTCTTTGTTCAGATGCCTTTGTTCTCTTGCCTTTCCCCCCCTCTTTGTGTGCTCTTTATTTGTGGTCTTCTAATGGTTGGTTATGAAATTACTGTGTTACATGACTGGGTAAAACTTGATCTCTGATAAAGGATATGCAAAATGCAGAGATTGTTCTACAAGGTACCTCCTAGACAATTTATGCCACAACACGACACATTTTTGAGTCTTAGATGTTGCTGTTGCATAATGCTCAGTTTGGTGGCTATGTGAGGGGTGACTCCCCTCAAGGGGTGGCTTTGAAGAGGTGTGTCACCACGCTGCCCTGGTGGCACAGCAGAGGGGGTGGTGGATGATGGTGTGAGATCAGGAGCCAACAGCCTTGGTGCAACTTCTCAGCCTGGTTTTACTGCTGAATTGGAGGTGTGAATGACCATGTCCTGAATCCAGGAGTGGGAGCTCAGTGGTATCAGGTCACCTAGTTTCCAAGGCCGCCCACCCCTGTTCTCATGATGAAGAAGCTGTGGTGTCTAAGTTGGACAAATTGTGTTTGCACTTTGAGTATTGCAGGAGTTGGTCTGAATCTGGCCCTTGTTTCTGCTGTGCTGCCATTCCTGGGTGAGTAGTGAGGATGATGCTGCTTCTTCTGCCAACCCTCAATGACCAGCAGAAGCCCCATCTCCCTGCTCCTTGTGGGGGACCTGACCTCAGCTGGCTCCCAGAACATGTCCTCCCTGATGCCATCTCCCAGGCTCTCATCACCTCCTTTGTGTTAATCTATCCAGGAAGGTTGATCAGATGTTTTGGGGTAACCTGGCACTTGTACTGACATGAGCCCTGAAAATGTGTAAGAGAGTACCTTGGATTTCACAGGGATTCAATGTCATTTTCGTCTCTTTTTGTTACTCTTTTTTGTCCCTGAGAATAAGTTCTGTTTGTGCTGGTGATATGCCCAGCAATGGCATCTGCCAGATAAACGGAAAAATATGTAAACAAGAAACATTTGGAGAAAGGCAAGAGATTTTTCTCAAGGTTTCTGTGCTTCTACAAAGTTCTGAAAACCAGTAAATGCTTTATTTTAAACTATAGTTTGCATGACATGAAATGAAAAGACATCGAATGCACCAACCATAGAACTACAGGGTATTACTTTTTTTTTTTTTTTTAACTCAAATCACAATATAATCAGCTTTATAGAAAACAGAAACACTGAAAACAGTTTTCTGGGCACAAAATACATTGCACAGTGCTCAACCGTGGTTTAGAAGTTTGCTCCCTTTTCCTTCCCCCATTCATTGCTAAGTTGTGACTTCTCTCCTGGTAGTTATCAATAAACTAACACCTCAGGGATGGAGGAAACGATCGGAAAACCTTTGAAATCCTTGACTCACAGCCAGCAAACCACCTTCTACTGCAGCTGAGTATCTGCTTGCATTTGAATATTTGATGGAATCTATTTGAACTCCAATCAAACTGTTGCTGAGAGAGGAGTAACGCTACAGCAATCTATAGTAATGATCTGCCGTTAGCAGCAATGGCTCTGTGTTACTCACTGCGTATCGCTGCCGTGTCTGTAATGAGACCACTGAAACACCCAGAGCCTGCTAACGACTTGGGAAAAGCCTGCAGGGAGCTGAGTACCCGCTGGTTTGGGAGGCCCTCGACTCACATCCTCTGCACCAGCTGGAGAAGTTTCCACTCAGCCTCTGACATGAAGGGATTGCCACCCCCTCATACCTCCAAGATGAAAAGTTCATGGGAGCCCTCCCTAACCCATTCCAGTGGGCAAAGACTGGGATTAGAAAAAGCCTGGTATATCTGCAAAGGGCATACTGAGGAAGAGGTAGAAAGGCAGGATCTTTACTCTGATGGTTTTTGAAATGACTTTGCCTGCAAGCCACTAATCCCTCTGCAGCTAAACAGTTTCATTATGCTGCCACAGTTTTTCCTTCTGCTCTCTCAGTGTCATACAACTACCAAAGACAGATCAGTTATACATTTCCTAAAAAAAAGAAAAAAAAGAAAAAAAGAACCACAAAACAACAACATATAAAACCCACAACAAAACAACAAGCCAAACCAAGCAACCAAACAAAAAGAAACAAACCAAAAATATGAAAAGAAAAACTCACCTAGCTCAGTGGAAGATTCTCAGATTATACCTAAAGCTGACCCAAAGGTCTTCTCTGAGCACCTGCAATGGTTGAAGATGTGCATCATTCATTTCTAAGCTGAGATGCTACAGAGGTCATTGAACCAGAGGAAAACACAACTGGTAAGGTGAAAAATGCTACCAAAATTATTTCTCAAAGCAATGAGGAGCCAAAGGGGAAGGATAATCACAACTTTCAATCACCTGGCTTCATGTCAACTGAAAAAGAGATGTTAGGCTGTCACCACTTCCTTCAGCACTGCTGAAGGGATATTGGCAGGCAGAAGAAAGCAGACATCTCCTCAAAAGCTCACCTTGATCTGCTGAGTAATAGTGTTTCCATGAAGCAGGGCTTCCTGCCATCCTGAGGCTCACAGGTGTTCCCAGCAGAGTTTGCTGCCTGAGCATTTAATACTTCCTCAAAGGAGGTGGCTGTGGAGGCCCTTTCAAAGATCTGTTGACAGGTCAAATGGAAGAAGTTGGTTTTCACATTTCCTCTCCCTGACTCCATTCAGTGTTTGGTCCCTCTAGTTAAATTGATGAGCAGCAGCAGCAGCTGGGATGGGGGCTGTTTCCATTTGATTTTTGTTACCGACACCATAAATAGCTGTAGTGAGGTTTCCACTTCAGCATTCCCTGGATTCAGGAGACAGAGAAACCACTCCAGCAGCAGGACGAATGGAGATGCTCTTACCTCACACATGGAGAAGGACTCCATGATCAGGTCATTTATGGACCTACTCTTTACCAGGCTTTTCTGCAATTTCTTCTGAGTATATCAAGCTCTGCCCCTCACTTGGCACAGGATCTGAGATGAGACAGATCCTGGTCTAAGCTGGTCTGCCTATCTGGGCACTGATTTCCACTAGCCAAGACCTGCCAGCAGTAGCCATTCAAATCCTAATTATTTATTCAGAGACTTTATTAACTTAAAGAAGAAATCATTAGTGTAACAGATTCTGAGAAATAACATCCCTTCTGCACTTGTAATACTGACTTCAGTCCTGTGATGGCATATGGGGTATTTATTCAAGGTTGGCCCTCAAAAAGGGTCACCAAGCCCCTGTCCCATGGCATTTCTATTTGCTTTCAATTGCAAATGAATGTTGTGTAAAGACTTAATCTCCAGTTTGCCTTGTAGCAATTGATTTATCACTTAATAACACCCTTGCTGTGATGGGGTGAGAGTAAGCAGAGTCTGAGCAATAGCTCTTTTGTGCTGTCAGTGTAAATTAGAGCTAAAGATGTTACTCTTTAACCACAAGCTTTTGGGTTTCTGGGTTTTTTACAAGTGCAATTTTCAGCTGACAAAAGGCTTTTTGCACAACAGATTCTTTCCTGTTTAGGGTTTCATCCCACACAGCTTTTGCAGCCTCCCTGCCCTCTGAACCTCCTACAGGCAGCAGACTGCAGGGGAGAGGGGATCAGACTACAGGAAAGACAGAGACTGCTTTCTGCTCTGCACATCGTAGTGTACATCTATTGGTGGTAATTATAGGGAAAAAGCTCATTGATTTACAGCCCACTTATGAAAAAGTGATGTTTCAATAGACCCAGGGAAAATAAATAAACTAAGAAATCTGTTCAACTTCATCTGTTATTAGAGAGGAGAGAGATGACTTCAGTTGTCTATGAGAGTCACCTGAAGCTCCAAGACAGATTTGTCTGAAAAAAAGAGCTTTACTTCTAAAATACAGACTGTCTTTTTTTGTTTGCTTGTTAGGATCTCACCCCAAGCTGGGTTGCTGAAATTTAATAGTGTATCAACTATTAAAGAGCTGATGGTCTTGTTCTGCAACAAAGGTTTGCATGCAGACAGGAGCAAGAGCAGGATATGGGGGCCACTCCTTGGTTAATAATAATAATAATAATTAATAATAAAATAATAATAAAAATAATAATTTCAGCACAGCCTAAAAGTGCTGTAGAGCTTTTCCTCTGTAAGTAGACTAAAAAGACTAATCAGTTAGAAATAATATTCAGTCAGCAATATTGAAATGCCAGATATGGATGGAAAGGGTGGTGTCAAATTTGTCTAAAGCTGAGATCTTTTGATCTCCTGCCTTGCTGCAGAGAGAAAAATCCTGCTGTGGCTATTGGTACAGTTTGGTCATCCAGGGGAACAAGGAGCAGCATATTGGCAGACTGGTGTTTTTATGCAGAGGAGCTGGATTACTGTGAATGGTGGTCTACAAATGAAGGAAGTCTAGTCTAGCTCAGGGATTTTCCATGGCTGGAGATTCCTGTTTCTTTTTATCCTGTTGCTTCTTGTTAACTTCAGTTTTGTCTTTTACCTTCAACTTCTGAGCAGCTCACATGAACTGTAGACTTAATAATAACTGATGTCACCAAGCCCTGAGCTGAAGGGTAGCATCAACCAGCCTGTAATTCCTTTAGCATAAACAGGAAAAAAAATATTTTTATAAAGTATTATAAACCAGGGCATATGGAGTTAACTTACTATGGCATAAAGACTTATACAGGGGAGAAAGATTTATTTATGAATTAACATTTTTATGCATCTATATACTCACACATGCATATATATTCATTAACTTGCTAGAATGTATACTGGGAGCATTTAATACATCCTTCAACAGCTGAGAAATTTCTGTTCGGCTCACGAATTCATCACCACAGTGAGTGATAATGAGCCTTTTGCTGTAGGATGCAGCTCCTGGTGAGGGAGAGATTAGAAATCCACTGATATGAAGGTTAAAATGAGAATGGGAAAACTAAGTTAACCCTAGTAGAAATATCATGAACCATAGTAAAAGTAGAAAGGTAAAAGCACTTTAAGCAGAAACCAAAATGTGAAGCTGATGGGATTTAGTAATCAAAGAAGAACTAGTATCAAAAAGCAAAGCTTTTCCAAAGCATTTTGTTAGACATTGTACTCACAGTCTCTTTGGCCTGGCATAACAGAGCAACAAAATTTTGGAAAAACCTTCCATATAAATTTCTTCTATAAAACAGATTTTGAATATATATATAAATTTACCATTATTTCACAGTGGTATTGGGATACCTATTCCACTAGTTGCTAATTCATTTGTGGTACTGTTATTTCTTATTCTTATCATGATTCAGGCCACAGTGATCTTACAAATATTTTCAAAAAATCACTTCAGTTTTCAGTGACTTTACTGATATCTTGCCCATATCTTCAATGTCAAATGCCTCAGTCTGATAAATTACAAAACTTTTGCACTCAGTGCACATTCTAATCAACAAATTAACATCTAACAAGCTTGCAAGGTCCTTTATACAAATAACAAATAAATATGCTTTTCTCTATGTGTCAAAGGTAACTGTTGTTTTGTATAGGGGAAGGTAGAAAGAAGGTCCCCAGAGAGGCAGCCTCTCAGCAGCACCATTTCTTTGCAGTTATGACCACTAGTGACTTAAATCCTTCATGTGGCCACACTTTCCTCTCATTTCTCAAAGGAAATGTGGATCTATTCATTATTTATAAGAACACTTTACTGGTCTCTGTAACCTCCCCCCCATGTCTGTTTGTTCTTGAAAGGAAAACACTATTTGTTAATAAAAAATATTTTTAAAAATCATATGGTAGAGATGCAGATTTGTATGTCATTGAACAATCTGGCACTCTGAACAAGGAAACAGACCTTACAGAGTTGTTTTTTTTTTTTTCCTGTAGATGACAGAGATCTGTTCTTTTTTTAAGTCCTTCATTGCCTCAAAAATATTTCACAGAATAATAATTTCCCTCCTTGCATTATTAGGGCAGACATTCCAAGTCCATGAAGTTGAAGAAGCTCCAATCTTTTATGAGCTACTGAAAAATGTACCATGCCATCCAGTTTCAAATATTCAGGTAAAAATATAATTAAGCCATCTTCTAAGTGATAGCAATGATCTATATTTTCCCTGCAAAGAATGTATTTCAGAACTCACAGACCTCTTCCTATCTCCCTTTCTTATAAAGAATAAATAAAGCTATTTTGACAAGATAATTTATTCATTATTTAGTTAGTTTTATTTAAATTTAGCTATTATTCATCAATGAAATAATTTTAATAAAGAATGTATGCCTAGACCATGTGTATGTATATTCATGAACATATATCTGGGCTAGAATTTCTTTCTCTGACCATTGGAATGTATCAGTCTCTTAATGACAATCTACAACTTTGCAGAACAATTTTAGCCTAGGAACTGGAAGCCACCTTATCCAACTGAAATCCAAAATCTGCTTCTTTAGCAAAAATTTGCAAAAACTCCAAACTGGCACCATTTTTTTTTTTTTTTTTCTTCTTTCAATACAGGAGAGTTACCTTTTTAATTATTTATTTTTTAAAATTAACACATCTTTAGGGACAGGGTTTTGAGTGCTCATTGAAGGAACTTGACTGGGCAGGACTTGCAAACAGAAGCCCTGAGAGGCGTAGGTGGGCAGCAAGGCGAACGTCACTGCATCCGCACTTGGTGTTGGTAGCCAGCCCACACGCCGGTGGCATCTGTTCATCTCTTCATCTGAGCTTCTCTCTCCCTGCAGTCCCCAGGAAAATGAGACGTTAATGCAGGCAGACCAAGAAGATCAATGGAAAGTATGCCTCCTTCTATTTTATTTATTTCTTTGCTGTTATTTTTTATAAAGAGAGAGGAAAAAAAAAAAGGTCTCTTGCTTGTTCATCCCTTCTGAGGGATTTTAAGGCAATCTTTCATCAACTTTCCTTACCACCACAGGAAAAAAAAAATCTCTCTTGCATTCTTACTGAAGCATGAAATGGGAAATCTCATCTGCAGTGGAGAGCAAATGTGTCACCTTATTTATTAATTTTATGATCAGCTAAAGACTTTGATTCATTGAACAAACCCAGACAGCATGTTTTTGAATAGAAGTTAAGAATGAGGACTAGTTCTGGAGGAGGCTGCTGAGAATCACCTTCTCATGATTTACACAGAAGTGCAATGACAAACGCAGTTTAAAATCAAAAAGGAAAATAACCCACTATAAAACCAGAAGCTCTTCTGTCCTTTTCCCTCCTGTGGGAAGTTTTTCTCTGCCAGGCCTCTCATTAAGGCCTTGGTCACATCACATTACAACCCCTGCCTCTGCCTGCAGGTTGTGGAGTGCTGTACCTCAGATTTGTTTGGTTTAGATAAGCTCACCTACCAGCACAATGGGTTGAGAACCTGGAGTCTTGGCATCAAGGAGTCCTTGAAATAAAATGAGCAGAACTTAATATGTCTGCAATATGTTAACATAGTGCTTTGAGATGCCAGGCACTGTGGAATTGCCTGCTATTTTCTGTGCACATGGGCTTTTAAATGTATTTGAACATTTATAATCTTGCAAGAGAAGGAGAAATCACCACAACCAGATACATGGGACAGGCTAGCAACCGACTGCTGTGCCAAAACCAAATGTCTCTTGCATTACTTTTAGTAACTGTCACAAAAAATACCCTTAGTCTTACTGGGATTTGAAACCCGCTTTTTTTTTTTCACACAATATCTATACATCCTGACTAAAAATAGCTGTCAACTACTGTTGTGACAAATCATTCACCAAAGCAAATTCCCACTTTCCCTGGGAAACAGTAGAATAAGAATTTTTGTCATCTGATCTCTGTAGTTATCAGAGCACCTAATTGTACCTGAGGGATCCAGGAAAAATCTTGGTGGTCTAATTGGCAAGACAGAACGTGCTGAGGTCTTGGTGAAACCACACCCTCGTGAGAAAGAAAATTAGCAGGTACAGGTTTATGTAGAATAGAAAGGATTACTGAAGCACAAAATTAAGATACCTTATTTCCATGAAGACATCTCCAGTGAAACCTCTGAGCAATAAACAAAGGTGCCTAGTAATATATATATTAAAAAGCTGACATCACATTTACTTTGCTGTATTTGGGAAATGAAACACGTAAGCACTATCTTTCCAAAATCTGCATTTTCCTCTTTTCCAGAGGAAATACAAGGTATCTTGCACATCGAACCAGCTTCATATAAATTATTCTAAACTTGTAAAAATATTAATATGCGCAGGATCATACTAAAGGAGCTCCCTAAGCAACACTGTAGCCTGGGTGTCAGATATAAAAGAGAATAGTAAAAGTAAGGACTGTGTCAGGCATGGACGTTGGCTCAAGCGGGGCCATGTCCCACTATGATGTTCCTGCTTCAAGCAGGATGCTGAAAAGTTAGAGGCAAAAAAGATGTGAAGACTGAGCAACCTGATAATTGTTTAAAAACAGGCAACTAATCTGATTAGAGTATGGCTGACGAGCCACATACCATCATCTTTGATAGATGCAGATGGAAGAAGAACTCAGAAGTGAGGGTTCTTCAGAGCTGCAGGCTAGAGGAGGACAAAATCCAACAGCTAAGAGCTGAAGCTGGATCTGCCTGCCCACTGATTAAGAGATGGTTGTTAAACAACGTGGCCACTAGCAACACAGCAACATTTCCCCAAGGTTGTTAGTGGATTAGCCAGTAATGGATATGTTTTAATTAAGAGTGGACATGTTTTCCAAACCTCTGATCTTCATCCAAATGTTAATTCACAGACATTTTCTGGTGTGTTTTATACAGGGGAGTTTGCTGAGATGATCTCAGCAGTCCCTTCTGGCATTATAATCCATAAACCTCGTCAATAATTCACACCATGGCTTCAGACATCACCATGGAATCACGTAGGCAAAGGACATGATAAAGAGAAATAAATGTAGCCCTGATCTTTGTTCAAAGCTCTCCTTTTAAGTGGTTGATTCAACACCACCACCCCCTGCACCTTGACCCACCATTTAATCAATTAGTGGGGAAATACAGGCTAACATTTAGAGATGTGCACATATGCAAATGAACCTGTTTTATGCCTATAAGGAAATTAAGTTCACAGATATAAAACAATTATACTTTAAAGTTGGCTCCTTCCCTTAATGAGAAGCCTGTAGCATTTAAAATGCATGTTTAGAAGCTGAAAGCCATTGTTTTTTGTGATGTTTAATGGCTGTGGGGCCAGAGGGTTAACTGAGTTGTTTGATGGCTTTTCAGTAGGCATCAAAAAGAGCATGAATGAGTCCCAGTTTGACAGCTTGTAGATAAACTGTAGATGGGAGACATAATTTATATGTATTTTTAAAATCCAACAACAACAGCAAATAATTCAAAGGACTCTAGCCAGCTGGTCTTCCTTCTAAAACTGGATATGGAAAGCAGGGAATCTTCACACAGCAATGATGACATGCAGAAGCCTTCTATATAAATTTACACATTTATCAAGCCTTTGTGGAATAATAAGCTACAATCTAACCAGCCTGGGGCAGCCTGCTGTAATTGTTATGATTTGTTTTCTAGATACAGTACAAATTCCTTGGTAATCTTTCCTGAATTTTAATAAGGGAAAGGGAAGACTTAATTAAAGAATCTTTTGTGCTGTTCTGTGGTGACTGCCATCTGCAAGTGCTTCAGTCCTGGGTCTTATCTCCATCATGCAGCCCACAGCTTTGCCTTTGTAGAGGGTGGTGGTGACTTAGGCTCAAGGAGTGAAATAACTGAGCAGCGTAGTTTTTGGGGAGTGTGCACCACTCTGGCATCTTCAGTGGTTGCTGCGGAGAGGCAGGACCAGAGCCCTTTGATCTGTCCTATAGCATTACAGGCTGCATAATGGCATTTATTCAAAGAGAAATTAGGGAATAACCAGTTTACATGTGAAAGAAGCACAAGCCTTTTTTTTTTTTTTTTTTTAAAGGGCTATGTACATAATTGACTTCTATCAAGCATAGTCTCTGGTGTCAAAAGGGCCTCTTGTACATACAGCTAAATGGGCTTTTATTTTTACAATTCTGAAACTGGGATACTCATCTTCCCAGGTCACATCCCAGAAGCTGTCAGAAAAGAGGTGAGCTTCTCAGCTGCAGCTCTATTTAGGCAAAATTTATGATTGATTTGGAAATAAATCCCTGCCTCCCATGCAAAGATGATGAAGAGAGCAGAACATCGCCCTTATGAGGAAAGGCTGAGGGAGCTGGGACTCTTTATCTTGGGGAAGAGGACTCATTAGTGTTTATAAATTTGTAAAGGGTGAGTGTCAGGAGGATGGAGCCAGACTCTGCTCAGTGACTTCCAATGATAGGACAAGGGGCAACAGATGCAAGCTGGAACAGAGGAGGTTCCATGTAAACGTAAGGAGAAACTTTTCACGGTGAGAGTGACCAGAACAGGCTGCCCAGGGAGGTTGTGAAATCTCCTTCTCTGGAGACATTAAAACTCACCTAGATCTGCTCCTGTGTGCTCTAATCTAGGTGATCCTGCTCTGGCAGGGGGGCTGGACTAGGTGATCTAACCAATCCCTAACATTCAGTGATTCTGCTGCTGTCTACATGGGAATCCTCAGCATTTACATTGCACTTGCACTGTGACTTCTTTCCATCCATGTTGGTCCTCCCTAGGAATAAACATAATGCTAATTATTAATCAGTTAACTTGGTGACTGGAGCCTCAAAAATGTAATCTCTAGATAACATCCATCCAACTGAAACCTGTCTTTGATATATATGTGTTGGAGAAGTGTCTTGGGACTTCCTGTCTTCTGTTGCACCTTCATCTCATAGCACAGGGTTCCCCAAAGGAGTGGAGAAAAGCAATGGCAGACCCGAGGCAGGGTTTTGTTCTTCCCTTTCTGAACAGAGGCTGCACACGTGGCATGATGCCATTGCTTTAGCTGATAGGTGGATGAAAGCCTGAACTGTGGATAGTGATGTTAATTTGTTAAAAGAAAAAATAATTTCCTTTGCCTTTCTACTCTTGTCTTTTTATCTGTTTGCATCAAAACTGAACAAGCAAACATTTTTCTACACCTAGAAACATTCAGTTTGCATTTTATACTTACTGCAGTTTTCTGTCCTTCCAGCTCTGGTAGGGTAGATCAAAACAATATAGGAGCATATGTTCCTGTGACATTTAATATGCAGACCTTCTTAAATCCCCCAAAAGCCTTTTCAGATGTAGACCTACATTTAAGTAAGCAATTAATTATTGCATTGCTATTCCAACGAAAATACAATTTGATTGCAATTTAACTCTTCTGAAGTTTCCTGACTGTTCATTTCCAACCTAAGGATTGTGAAAATTTGATCTCAGGCAGTACCTGTCAAATCATCAAAAGGCTTTGGGGAGTCTCCATATGTCAGGAAGAATCTCTGGATTTTCACTCACCCCTGTGGAGCTCAGGGACCAGGCAAAATCAGTCACACATATCTGTATATGAAAACCCACTGAACTAAAACCTCTCTCTAAAAGACTTAAACCACAGTGTCTCACCTAAAAGGACACAGCCTTCCTACAAAAAAAACCAGGAGAACATTTAATTAATCCTTTGACACTATGAAATGTTAGGCAAGAAGGAGTGCTTGGGGAGGGAGAGGATTTGGGAGCAAACTGTTGGTTGTCCTGGTTCACAAGTCAGGGACAAAACTCTGGAGTGATTATCTGAAGAGAGAAGATATCTGTGATTCAGCTGTCATGTTGTCAAATGTTCCTGGAGACCCAGAAGCCTGACAGGACAGGGAAGTACTACCCACCACAGCTAGGGCAAAATATGTCCTCCTACTGGAAAACTACAGGCAGTAGGATAGCTTGTCATGCAGTAAATTGTCTTCACTTTGCAATGCATCACCTGCTCCTAGCTCAACAGAGGTACAGAAAGACCCATAAATACACAGAGAAAAATCAGAGGATTAATGCAGGGCTTGTTGTGTTGGTTTTTGAAGGAGGGTATATAATTCATCACTTGGGGACAATCATGAGAGGGATATTTAAATTACTCAGAGAGCACAGAGCATATAAATAATAATGAACAGAATAAAATGCAAATGGCCTGGAAGGAATCAATAGTTATGAATGAAATCAGCCCTCAGATCCTAATTGAAATGAAAATGAGATGCATATTCAATATGTGCTTAATAGAATATACATAATATGAGCATCTCGAGCTAATGAACAAGACCTTTCCATCACACAGATACATACAGGCAGGCGCCCCTTGTAGGAAGCAAATGCCAATAGAGGCACCCACCCTCACCATACTTCCATGCATCTCCGTGTGCATATGCATATACATATAGCATAAAGGAAACAATGAACTTTTAACCTGTGCTAGGTCTCAAGCACAAGCATTTCTGAAAAGACCAGCTGTTGTTTCTGACTATTCATGAAGCTGTGACAGGTATTTTTTATATCACTCTAGTATTAATTGAAAGCTTTTGTTTTTGTCAGAAAAAAAAAAAGCATATGGCAAGGCTTTACTCTGCTTTTTATATTAGGCATGTTGCAGTAACTGGGTGCTCACATGCTCATTTCTCTGTCTGGTCCCTTGGTAGCCCTTCATTGGACCTCACTGCCTTACACAGAGGAGTGGGAGCCATTCCCTTTGAATCTAATTACAAATAATAGAATTATTTCCTGACACAGGCCTGAGTTGGGGATCTTATGTTATCTCAGCAGAAAGCAGATGTGCACTTCTGTGGGGATAACTTACCTCGACATGTTAAACACAGACACACTCCCTTGAAATAAGAAAAGAGCTGCCTTTTTAAAACACATTTCTGATGACTGTTGTGGAAGAACAAGCAGTGGAGTGTGATGAACATTGGTGTTACCTGTCTTTATTTGGGCTGAAAACATTGCATTCATCACACTGTAGTGCTGGGACAGGAGCACGAGATACTCCATGGGCTTGGGACCCAAGAAGTGACAGGAGCTGGGCAGGAGTGAGCTATCATGGCTCATGTGACAGAGCACTGGAACAGGCTGCCCAGAGAAGTTGTGGAGTCTCCTTCTCTAGAGACTTTCAAGACCTGCCTGGATCTGTTCCTGTGCTGGCAATGGGGTTGGACTCTATGATCTCCAGAGGTCCCTTCCAACCTATGTTCACACTATGTTTCTAGGTAGAACCACCACCTTGTGTTGAAGAACAAAAGTTAAAGATGCCCAGGTTGCTGCTGAAATGCTGATTGGCCTTTGCCATGCTGGTTACCTCAACCTGGCAAAGCAAGATTAGACAGATTCTGCTCCTAGCCTAAAATCCCAAAGACCAAGAATCCTAATTGCAATCCTGCCATGGTTCATCTTTGAGGTGTCTCTACCTTTCTGCCTCCCTTTCCTCATCTCCACCTCCCACATCTGTCTTAAAGGCTGATTGTTTAACATTGCTAGGAGGTTTTGAATGTGTTCTGTGCTAAATCCTGTCTTAAAATACCTAACAGTTAAACAGATTGAGCGTACATTATTGCTTTGCAAAGCAAATGTCATCTGTATTGAATATCTTGCCTCATCTGCTAACAAAATGCTCCTCTGATTATTTTTTTTTTTCTATTTCTGTGGAGACAGTTATCAGGGAGGAAGCTGAACACAATAATTTGACTAAAATTCTCTTTTTTTGCTTTGGCATCCAACAGTAATGCTACTGCCTCATCACTCCTGAGCCAGGACCCCAGCTGTATATCAGAATGGTAAGATCTTTATCCCAGACCCATTACTGGAAGAAAACTTCTGAATCTGCACCCACTTTACAATTGGATAGAAGCACTCACTGAAGGGGGAAAAAAGAGAGAAGGTTTAATTATATCTTACACTGTGTGTACTGTAATTATAATAGAAAGTCGAGGTAAAATCATCCCTCCCTTAACCCAGCACAATAGCTTTTCTGACAAAGTGGAAGGCTTTGTTAAGGGCCAATCAGATTTAAGCTGCTGTAAAAAAATCAGTGGGTTGTTCTCACAGGAAAAATGGGTCAAAACTATCACTGATGTAAACTGCATTGGTTTTAGCTGTTACCTCAAGGATCAGTGTAACCAGAAATCTTCCCAAATCTGTTGACAAATCAGGGTGTAGCTTGTGCTGTTGCCCCTTGCTGACAGTTTAGCACAGAAAAGTAACTGCAGTGAGCAATGCCATGGTCCTGGCTGCACTTCCAAGGTGGGATTGCTCTCACTCATTGTGCTACATCCCTCTGTCTGGTCTCAGCTGAGGCACCTCCCTTCTCAGAAGTGAAGGGGACTATTTGGGAAGACCTTTGGCCAAAAGCTGTTCTCACAGCCAGATGAGTAATTCTCGCAGTTATATTCCTTTCTCTTCCAGCAGATGGTTGTCTGTAGATGTTCCTTTGTAAGCTTACTCCTTATTCACTGACTCCAGCCAGTGGGAAGACAAGAAAATGGGGACTGTTGACATGGTGTATCTGTCCTCATCACCTGGCCCATATCCTGTCATCCTGCTTGCCCAGAGCTGGTGCACTGGGTTCCTGTCCTCCCTCCCACAGACCCTACAGCCTCTGCATCTTCAGGAAAGTGGCTCTGAGTCATATGTAATAAGCTTGTAAGAACTTGAATCTATTCTAGCCTACCACTGCCAGGTATAGCAGATGCTATCTATTAGATTTTACTTTCCCAGAAATTCCTCTGATTCATAAAACATTCAGGATTGTGTATCCCTTTTTTGACCACTCTTTCTCCCCTGCTGTGTAGGTTTTGGCAGTGGAAATGTGTATGCATGACTATAGGGCTGGTTTTCTTCTCTAATATCTTGGTTGGCCAGAGCAGTATTTGCTAATCCATGAGCCTCCAGTCCTGGGGAGTCTTTGAGGCATAAGGAAGTGATTTTCCAGATGAAAGGAAGAAAGGAATAAGAAAAAAAGATGTTTTAAACTCTATACAAAATTTCCCATGGATGCAAACAAACAATAAGAAGAATGAATCCAATTAAAGAGCATTCAAAGTTCAGCCTGATTTTAGGCTTTTCTAAATGAAAACTCATGCAGTGTACACTGCATCAGAATGTCCTTGGAATTTGTTTCTTTGTATTTCTTTTTAAAAAATCATACAGCCCTCTGGTTAAAAAGGTCAGGGCACTCTGCAATAAAACCTGAGAAGAAATTCCTCTTTCTGTCCTCCCCAGGGAGCTGCTACCTGTCCCTGGGCAGCTGAAGGCATCAGAAGTGGCACTGGGCACATCCCTTGATGTTGGGGTGAAGCAGATGAGCATTACCTGGATTAGTCTGGAGCATGTGTTATAGCTGCTGACCGTGGCAGGAGCAAGTTCGAGCATAGGCTGAGGGCTGGCAGTTTGTGGTGTCCCAGTTTGCTGCATTCCTGGCATCCTGGCAGGGTTGGGACACCTGGCGGAGAAGCTGAGACCAGGCCTGCAAACCTGAACCCACCCAGCACCTACCAAATGGCCACTGCTGCCAGGGCTAGAAGATACTGAGAGAAGAACTGAGGGATGTGAGAATGGCTTTGTATAAAATAAATGGAGTATTTAGCTGACCTTTGTCTCCTGTTTGGAATATAAAATATTTATATGTGATACACATTAATAAGACACATCTGTTTCTAAATTTACTCTTGCTATTTAGCCTAGGAGCTGGAGTCTTTCACATAGGACTCACAAGCTGATGGAAGGGTGATCCTGGAAGGTTCAGAGAAAATTCCTACAATAATGACCTGGAGTCAACAAAATATTCAGGACCATTATCACTCCCCCACTAAGTAGCCCTCATCTTCAGATACTAGACTTTATGTAAGGATTATCAACTTGTCCCTTCCCTACACCAATGTCATGCTCATCTTTTGGAAGACTTTGTTGTATTGGCAGTATCAAGATCAGTGTAGCATTTGTTATGTTTGTAGCATTATCTTTTCTAAGAAGAAAATGTTTTATTTTAAGAAGTGAAGTTACCAAATAGGAAGCTGATTTAATAAGTTGATAATATTTGTTCATTTTAATTACAAGACTGTACATAGAGCTGTTTACTTGAAATACAACCTGAAACAACTGAGACATTCCAAAACTTTCAGATCTGATTTTTTTTTTTCTAACTAGGAACTTAAGAGTACTTGAATTTCTTTTAAAATTCATTGGAGAAAATATTTCATTTACAAGGCCATTCCTTGAAGAAGACTGACTCAGGCACTCAGAGACATGGAAAATGACTAAGATAAAACCAACTGAGTTCATAAATAGTGAAGGCCGTCAAATGAAAGAAGGGAATCAAATCTGCAGAGAAACAGGCTGGTTTTTCCATCTAAACATTTGTTACTTTTCTATAAACCATGGGCAGAATGCTCCTGCAATTCACAATACAGAGCTTATTTTAATATTCTGCTCTCTCTACACATATATTCCATGGCTGGGAGAACTGGGCTTTATCTGTTAAAGTGTTTCCATCATAAAAATAGCATACAGAAACCAGACTGTCTGGAACTGAATACAGAATTCATGGAGAAAAAGAAAACAAAGATCCACAAAGGTCTGATAAAAATCAAGGTGTACCTTCCAGAGAGAAGATTATATAGACCTCCAAACATAAGAGAATATAGTAGTTTTATATGTGCCTACTTCCTAACTCTGTTTCCACTGGAGAAAAAAATAAATTATTTTTTAAATTCCATTTTCATCCATGCAGAAACCTTAGAAACTTATTAACGGACAGGAAATGTTGGCTGATAGTAATGTGGTTAAGAAGCATATTACTTTATAATCGTTTTAACTGCATTCAGAATAAGATTTTGTGTCCTAGAAGAAATGATTTCTCACTCTTTTCTTTGTCAGAGATTGAAGAATTAGAACAATTCAGAGGAGGGATAATACTTGTTCTATTTTACATAGGGAAAAGGTTGATGTAGATCATGTCAGAGGCAAGTGTTGGATAAAGTTCCATGGATCTTTTGTGTATGTGTATGTAGATGTGTTTGCATGATTTGATCAAGAGGAAATGAGAGGAAGGGGATTTTTCCTTGTTTCTAAATTAAAATATTCACATTTTTTCCCCACCACCTAATAGATATGATGTAGTCAATGTGAAGTGAGTTACTGTTCTTCAGCTGATTCAGTGTGTGCATCTCTGGTCCATCAGCTTTTTTGAGCCTGATTTCATTACAAAATCCTTGAAGACCCTGTTCTCTCTACTACAGATACTGTAACTAATGCAAGGTTTAAGTAATACTTTGCTGTTTTCCATCAAGAGTAAAAATTAGAGTTGGCTCCTTCTGTGAGAAGTAGCTGATCTTCACATGAGGCAAACCTGAGGGTTTATTCCACACATACTCTCGTGTATGCTTGCCTAGTTTTATAGCATCATGCAAAAATGTGCCACCTACAACTGTCATTACTAAAGCACTATCACTTACCCAGGGAAAAAGGCTTGCAGATTAAAACAATCCTGAGAATAATCACAAATCTAAAATGAAACAGTCTGCATACCTCCTTTTAAATACAGAAACATATTGAGAAACCTTTACAATCAGACTGTAAGATAAATATCCCTCCACTCATGGTTAAATTTCAAATGAACATGATCTAACTAATCAATTGTTGTTTATTTAGCATGCTCTGACTACTCAAGTAAATCTAAATTAATGGCATGAGTAATTGGATTCATTTAAGAGCTTGTATTTCCTTTCCTTATGCTCCGCTGCTTACTGCTGCTTAAATGGGAGCAGCCAAACCATTTCCTTCTGTGGGCCACACAGATAATACAATGATCACCAGAATCTGGGTCCCAGCTGCCCTTTTCAGAATTATTGCTCAATATCTCATATGTGGCATAGCCTGTGACTAAATCTGCCAGATAACTCTGAGCTCCAGGACAATTCAAATCTGAAATTTCTAGCAAGAAAAATCAGGTGTACAAAAAAGAAACTAACCTGGATTATTCCCACTAGTGGGAGAGGGAAGAAGTTGGTTTAAAATTAAGAACAAGACTCCAGAGGCCTTGGCATGCAGTATAAATGTCTTCTGGCACACAGCTGAGCCTTTGGGATGTAGCTCAGTATAAGCAGGATGAAATGTGTCCTCCTGGCTCTGCTGTAATTCATGGAGAGAGTCATTGATTGCTTATTGGGGACTGCACTGGTTCCCAGGTATGCATGGGATTCACCTGATCGTTAATAGTGATTTGTACCTCAGGGCCTATGATCCCTTTTTTAATACTCAGTCAAACCTGCTCTCCTGCAGGTCTCCTCCCTTCTCCCAATATATACTCTTCACCTCTGTCCTGTCCCTGAACCTACATGCTGTCACAGGTCTGCACATGCTCAGTGCCCATCTATTTCTCTACTCTTTTCTGTGGCTCTGGTTCTGCAATACTCTTGGCAACACAGCATAATTATAGCAACTTCCTTTGCTGTATAGCAGGTAATATATGCAAGTCCTTGTCTCAGAAACCTAAGCTTCGCATACTCAAAGCAGGTTTGCTTCAGAGGAATTTAAAACAGTTTTTAAAATTCCTTTTTTCCTGGAAAGCCAAGGTGTGTGTGGGATTATCATTCCACTTGTACTATTCTTGCTTAAACTGGACTTAGAGGTCAACTTGTTCCTGTCCATCCTTTTCTGCCACACTCATGGATGAAATCTTAAAACCCTTCTTTTCACCTGTGGACTTCTCCCTTTACTTACTCTGCAGTCCTTAACACTCCCCTCATCCAACTGCTCTCTGAACAGCAACAGGGAGCCCTCCACAATCTGATCTGTACATATGCTCTGTCCCCTCTTTCTATGCCAAAATCACAGAGACTCGAGGCATTTAGCACCACTCCAGTCCATGGAGAAGGGCAGCACATCACATTGCTCTTTTTTTTCTGCTGCTGCTCTAACATGCTTGTCCGGGCCAGCCAAAGATGTCTAATTCAGATCCAATAAAAGACAGGAGAGGCAGATATGAGAAACAGGAAATTCTTGAGTATTACTATCATAAATACTATTTAAAGCTTTTAGGTATCCTTAGGAAATCAGGAATAAAGATATGCATAGCATTTCTCTGAACCTTAATCAAGCAGATTCATAAGCTGTCTAGCTCTTTCCTGCTGCTCTCCAGCAGGTTTTAGCCAAGTCTGGAGTCATCTTCACAGACTGTATCCAATCTCTGCTGCAGGGTGGGAAACAGCTACCCAGAGAAGCTGACTTGAAATACACAGTGGCATCTCTTCCAGAGTCTCAAATGCAAAAATGACCTCCTCCCTCACTCGACTCTTCACTGCCTAATGCTCATGGATGGAAGCTGCTGGGGATCAGAACCCTTTCTATTCTCCTGGAGGCAAGGACAGAGGGGAGGAAGGAAAGCTCCTCCAGAGCATCATTATCATCCAGACCTGGTGTTTCTGGTGAGACTGTAATTCAGTTATTCAATTAGTAATCAAGAATGACTGCACTCTTCTTTATCCTATTGTAAGGAAGGCTGGCTGAAAGCTCTATTTATAACTTCCCTACTCCCCCTGCTCTCTCTCACAGGCAAATGGAGGAGTAGAAAGATGGAGTTTGGGGCTGCTGCATAAAGGAAGATAGTTATTTAGGTAGTGCGTGGGGTTTTGACAATACTGTGTCACTATGCATAGTATTTCTGAGAATATCTCCAGAGTCTGCCTGTTTTCTCCAACAGGCCTTTTTAATAGACTAGATCTTCTCATGGAAACAATAGTGGATTTGCAAGAGGTCAACAGGAATTAGGTACCCACACTGACTTATTTTAACCAGTGGGCTGCATAGGTTTACCTTACAAATGCACCCTGTTTTCAACATGAAGCCTATTGAACAGTCTTCTAAACTGGTGGATTTTTTTTTTTCTTAGACTCTTACTGGAAATACTCCTTTGGCTTTTGGTATGTGCAACAGGCAAGCAGTGACAGTGTTGAGAACACCTGAAAAACAATTAAAGGCAGCAGCTGCCTTGGACCTATTTCTTTATTACCCTCCACTGAAAAGGTTCATGGAAAACTATTTGCTTTCTCTGAGCTGCTAAAGAAAACGTTAGACAACCCACAGCTCTGTGCAAAGGTTTGCGCCTGCCCTAACCTCTCTCATCCATTTGATATCTGCAAATCTATTGACAAATTGTTTCCTATCTGCTTTTCACAGTTGCTAGATACATGGGATGAGGGAGTCCTTATTTCTTTGCAGGGCAGAACTGTAGTCAACTAGATTAGAAAACGTTACTTTCTGATGGATTTTTCCCCCCCCCCCTTTTAGCTATCCTACAGAATGAGGTGCACTGAAAAAAAAATAAATTCCACACCAGAGATATGATTTTTCTATTAACCTCCTCACCCTAAACTTCTTCAAAGATATATTTTTTTCCTATGGATTTCTACAGAATTTTTCCATATGAGCTAAAGAAGTTTTCAGAAAGCAGCCATTCTTATAAGAATTTCCTCATGCTTATATAACTGTTCGTTGCTTTTAAAATTAGATTCCTTTTAAATATACAGCCTTGTTACAGCTGAGGTCTGGCAAGGCTCAGTGATTACATTACAGAGTCCTTCGTTACCAGGTTTTGGTTAAACTCCAGCCCTGTGAGCTACTAGTATAAGCTTCTAGAAAAAGCTTCCAAGAGCTGGTGGTTCTCTATAGAAAGATGGCATTTAACAAGAAATGGAATGATAAATGAAATGGTGCATTAGGGACTGGGTATTCACTGGTCCATGGGAAGCAAGTCTGCAGCACTTCTTGGACCAATTCGCCAGCAAACGAGGCTGCCTGTAAAGCACCGTGGCTGGTACAAGGGGGGATGTGGAGACAGGTACTATTAATCAAACTTTCTCAGACATGAGAAAAAGCCATTTCTTATGCAGCAAGGGCTGAAGACAGCCCTGCGGAGGAGTTCTTCCCTGTTCCAAAGGGAGACTTCCCACATTTTGATTGCATGAATACATAGAAGAACAATATGTGGAGTGCTGCTGTCAGAGGCAGATTTGCAATCTGCAATCAAACAGCCTAATGCAACTCAGGTCCTTCAGGTTTTGAGTTGGGGGTTTTTGTGGAGTTTTGGGGTTTTTTTTTTTGTGGATTTTTTTTGTTGTTATTGTTGTGTGTTGTATTTTTTTGTTTGGGTTTTTGTTGTTGTTGTTTTTGTTAGTTTTGTGGGTTTTGTTTTTTCTTTTCCCTTCTCTGATATTATACCTTTCTCTCACTCTTCCTTTGCTGTTTATTGTGTCCTTTCAAGCATTAATTTCATCACTGGTAAATACCATTTCCTACTGACTGAGATGCAATGGCAGTCAGGCCAGAATTTACACTTCCAGTTTAATAAAACCAGTGAGAATGAATTATTCAATCAATGAAAGAAAAATGCAGGAGGGGAATTTCAAGGATCCCTGAGTTAATGGGCATGACTGTATAGGATGGAAGTAATAGCTTTGTATTTTTTTTGATGTGAACAGTATTCTCATGATCCTCACACAGTGTCAGTTGTCCGATAAATAAGCACCTTTATATAGTCCTCTTACTCCATTTAGGATGACCTCAGGAATATCCCTCCTTCAACTGCTCTCCTTGTCCAGTATATTCCAGTATCCATCTTCTCCTACATTTTATTTTGCAAAACTTTAAGAACTCTAGTAGTCTGGTGACAGGCAACTAAAATTTGTTGCAGTAATAAAATGTTTGATGTTTATTGACTAAGATTTAGGATTTTTCTCCTGAAATCTGAAGAACTACTTAATTTCAAGATAGCTTATGGCTACATCTAAATCTAATGATTCAAGATAGCTTTCAGAAAAGAGCCAACATAGTAATGACTCCCTTGAATTCTGGCTATGGGTGTGAGCAGCCTGACTTATTTCTGTTCAGAAGGCACCCAACGCATTTATTAATCTTACTGTAGTAGTCTAGGTGTCATTGTTTGTATCAGTGCTTTATGCTGTTAACTATTAGAAAACCAGGGATTCAGAACTATATCTAATTGTTGCTGGGGAGTAACAGGTATTTTTTGCCATTTGGACTAGACCATGATTTTACCCAGGTAGATATATCTGACTTCACACTGCTTTCCTTCCCTCTGGTGTTTTGCTGCACTCATTCTTCAGAGGAAAAAGATTTGCCAAAGAAAACAGTTTTTGGTCCTGTTCACATGTCACTGTGTTGTAATGCTGCTGTTTTTGTCTAAACCCTGTCTATCCTTTATCCAGTATATGTGGGGCATTGGGGACAAGCCCAGGATGCTCCAGAAACTTTTCAGTTTTCCTTAGTTAGAAAAAAGAGCAGAGCTTGAATGCAGAGGCTTTAAGGAGAGGTGTAAAAAGGATAATGATTGGGCATGTCTTGTTAGGTTTTCTTATTCCTATGCTTTTTTAAGATGTATTTTATTTAAGTTTATGCCACACCCAATCCCTTGGCAACTTAGTATACACATATGTGCAGACAAACACAGACTCTGTTGCCAAGGCATCGGCAACACACAGACATTCTGTTGCTATGATGACAACAAATGTTATATGCTTTTTATATGTAGGTACATATGCACACACATATATTTGTGTGTGCACATCTGCTCTGGCTTTAGGCCCAAATTCAGCAAGGCAACAGAACACATACTTAAGTTGAAGTAATTTAAGACCATTCAGTTAAGTTGAATGTGGTGAAAGCTAAGCACATGCTTAAACTTGCTTTTTTTGATGGGAACCTTGTTATCTGAGTAAATCTGGGAGCTCAAAGTCAAAAAACCAGGAGCAGTGAAATCATCTAGGGCAAACTAGTGCACATTGCTGCCCTCCATCACAGCTTTCCATATGCCACTGGTGCACACAGAGCCACATCCTGCACTCCTAGAGCTGAGGGGTTCTGCTGTGCCCTTCTTCAAGGAGTCCTACAAGTCAATGAGGTTTTCCTTGGCCACCTCTGGAGTTATACATAACAGTGAAAACATTTGTGATTTTTTCCCACAATCCCAAAAGCTTGTCAAATTATGGTTTCTGTCTAAATAGAAGCAAATATTGCCCTTCATCATCCATAACCCCCAAAGCTTTTTTTCAAATAATGAAGCCAGTTTGCTGTTGGCAGCCACTACATTTGTCTACACAAGGCCAGTCTTTCCAAGTTTAAGCAAACACAGAAGGAAATAGCTTTCATAACCAAAGGTGCCATTAGTCCTCCATCTATTTGCCACCTTATGCCCAGGTTGTTGCCCAGGCCAGATTCCCATGCAAGGCTGGTCTCATGTCACAGCAAGAACCTCATTCTTTCTGAAGTGTGTCTACTCCCTCTGACCCCACACAGATGAATATAAAGCAATTACCCATGCAAGTATCAGAAGCCCTGTCCACAAACGTATTTACTCTCTCCACTCAATATTGCTTCTGTGACATAAATCTGAGCTTTTCATGGCTTTTGCATCAAATGAATAGTCCAATGGGCCAGGGAGCTCCATTCAAGTTCTCCCAGGACCTAGTGACATTTAAATAAAACTTGACTTTCTGGGTTAGGGGAAAGGGGGGACTGAACAAGTTATAAAAATACAAATTAAATTATACCCCTATTGATTTACAATAGCTTGGGTCAAATTAGAGAGCTGATGTGTCTGTTCTGAGACCTTGTCTTGTTACTTTTACATTAATGTAAACTTATTTCAGTTAAAAAGAGAGCAAGAAAAGAAAAATCAATTGAAACAGAGGACAGAGATTTAATTTAACTGGGGGAAATCAGATCAAGGAAGGAAAATGATGGAGATAAAAGTAACCCCTGTCCCAATGCAGAGAGAGAGGAGCTGTCTGTCTGATGTTCATTAGAATTAATTAACAACATTCTGCTCCTCTGGGGCCTGGGGGGCTGAGAAGGGTGGGATTTGCTGCTGGTTTAAGAATGAATTAGAAACATAGACCAAAAGAAAAGGGATCCAGGGAGTCTTGATGTTTTTAAGAGGGCAATGGGTTGGTAGATCTAGATTGAGACGGACAGAAGTGAAGTGGTTTAACCACAGCCCTTCCTCAACACAGCTGTGGTGGAGAAGATCAGCAACTGCTGGGTTATTGTAGTTTATAGACAAGAGAGCAGAAGACATCACCAACTATAACAAGTAAAACAAAGTCTTGATTAACAGAACTCTTGCAGGCCTGAATGAATCTGCAGCCAAAGGAAGATGGCTTCTAGACTGTGAATCTTAGAAAAAAAGCTTTGTGTCATCCATTGTATATACACAACTCTGCCTCTTTGCCTATGGCTCCCTAAAAATCATGATGTCCACTGGCTGATTCAAAACAGATATGTGAATATTCTGAAAGATATAAAGTTCCCAGAAGGAAATGTCCAGAAAGTAGAAAAGCATCTGTATTTATATGATACTAGGGCTGAACCCACATTCCTTATTAGACACCAGAGAATCAACATAAGACAGAGCTATTATAAGCATCCCAGCAATGGGAAAAGCTGCAGTCCAGACTATTAAACCTGGGATAATCCAAACACCAGACACAAAATGGCAGGAAAGAGGTTTCATAAATTCATGTGGGGTTTTTTGTTCCCCTCATCTAACACCAAGAAGTCCTGCCAGGAGGCCTGATCGTGCCAGCCCTAAAAATACTGTGGCTGAACTCACCATGTGCTGGAGAAGGAAAGGCACCGGTGTCCGAGAGCCCAAGCTAACAACAGACCTGCTTCCAAGAACACGGTATGCAGCTGGGTACAGAAGCACACAATCTTTGTTTGTTTGTTTTGGAATGAAAAGGAAGGTTCATTTTAAGCTTCATCAGGACTTTTTGAGGGATAGAAGAAATCAGCCTTCATCAAATGCAGGGAAAAAGTGACTTTTCCAAACCTGGAGGGGATCAGGGCTTAAACAAACAAACAAAGAGTCACTGAAATTAAACCTTGCAAATGCGCTTGACAGATTCCCTGTTCTGAAAATTCTGCCCAAAAATAACTAGTTCTTTGGCTGCTGAAATGTTACAGGATATTGGCAGCCTAATGAAATTAAAATAACCCCCTGAATCAAGACATTCTGCATAGGCTGAGCTTCTGTGCTCCTGCCCTGTGGTCAGGATGTCAAGGTGGTGTGGATAGAATGATTGACAAAGTCCCTTTTCCAAAGCATGCCTTGATAGGTACATCTATAAAACTGATCTCAGCCAGTCATAGCATCAGTCACTGGAGACTGTTCACATGTGATATCTGTTCATTATATAAAAGTAAAGAGTGGGCCATTGAAATCTTCAGTTGCTGCCTTCCTTGTCAGTTAGAGAGTGGTCAAATGGGAACAAGATACATGCACTGCTAAAAACCAAAACCAAACAAAAAGCAAGTGAAGTAAGGGGTTGGGCACGAAGTATAATTTTGGTTCTTTCATCTCTACCTAGAGGTGTCCCTCCAAACGTGCTGCAGCCTCAAGCCTGCAGAATTGCCCCTTGCAGGTAGACAGGCTGATGATATAAACAGTTTGGGAAGATATGACATCATTAGGAAAAAATGCCTTTTTGTTAGGATCATTTGTTCAATGGAACAACATACATAAGAAATATCTTGATCAGGCTCAGACCTGAGAATCAGGAAAAGAAGGAAGGACCAAGAAGCTTCTTGGACTGCACTTTGACAATCTGAAAATTTGCCAGACATTTCAACCATCAAGCTACCCCAAAACACACAAGCAGGATGAAATATGAACTTAGAGCAAGATCTGAACTTGATGGGTCAATCTCTCTTCAGCAATTCCATCACACTAAATTCAATCTTTAGTTCAGAGAGGTGACACAGAGCTGAAAATTGAAGCTCAGCTACAGAAATTGAGTCTCTGGAAGGCAAGAAAGCAGCCAGGCACAAAGGGAAAAGAAACTTTCCTAAATATCTTCTCCTTTGATTTCTCTAGCTAAAGCCAGTGTTTGCCAAGAGATAATCCATGCATAGCTTTCCCTCCTATGCTTAGGAAAGTAATATACCAAGGGCCAGATTTTGAAGCCCTAGCATACAGCAGACAATAATGAGCTATGTTGCTGGGCAATTTCTTTCATGACTAATCCTGCCAGGTACTCTGGTAGGAAAAGAGTCCTTCCCTTCTTGAGGGAATTAGGAAACACAGCCTGGACCATGGTTTGCACACACAAATTGTCTTGAGGTCAATGGTCATTGCATGGTCATTTAATGTCCACCTATCAGGATTAGATGCTCAGTTGTTGGTAGTTGAAGAGGAAATGGATAGAAGATAAATAGCTCTCCCACCCCATATGTTGCACAGAAAAATCAGCCAAATTGTAGAGCTCTACAGAGGTCCTTTAATTTCCAGGACTGCCACCTACCTTGGAGCTGCTGTGGCTCTCCAGGAGCCATGATGCTTGTGTGGTCCTTGAAGTCAATGCAGGTCTCTGCGGGAGGAGTTTTGCTTTGTCCTGTGAAGAAATAAAAGTTCATAGACAATAAGACTAGACTGGTCATAGACTTTTCTGCACTCAAAAAGTATTCAGACAAGAGAAACTCTGAATTTCTCCTTTTGCAGGAGCTTAGGGATCACCCCCACTTCCCAGCCTGGAAAAGTTCTTGCAGGCATGGTAGAGATTATCAGTAGTAGTTACAACAGTATCTGTTCATTGTATTTTAAAACAAATCGCTTGAAGCATTCTGCAAAGAACTGATATTACAATAATAAGCAACAATTTAGAAATTACCATCAAAGTGGAAAACCAACTGCTGGAGATAAAAACTAAAGAGCCAAAGGGCATCATTAGAAAGAGGGGGAGGCCTCCCATTAGAATGCAGCCATGATGCAGAAAACGCCTTTTCATAGCTAACTTTAACCTGATCCATCTTCCCTTTGATGAAAATGTGCATTATAATTTAACATCACAATTTCTGTGTTGGAATTCAAACAGCAAACACAGCCATGAGATTCTGGTTGTTTTGAGATCTCATTCACCCTGTTTCTCTCCTCTTATATCGCATACATGTTTTAACAGGTTGATAGAGCAAGCACAGCTATCTCAGCTGCAGCAGGGCTCCAAAATGATTTCTGCTCTCACTTGAAGTAAAAGAACAGGATTTTCATGGACTTCGGGCAATAGTTAAATTATTGCCAGCGGTAGTCTTACTGGGTATGAGTATATAGCACCCTAGCAGTGACACAAGGAGGGAAACAGGATAGTTTTTAAGTGTTATAGACACAATTTACCATGCTTCTTAGGTTACAGTGACAGTACAGATTCTTAGAGCAATCAAGGTTTTTCATTAAAACCTCTTTTTTAAGATAACATTTATCACCAGAGGGAAAAACATTAAAGACACATCTATGTTTTTCTTCAAAGTCTGGACATGTTCCTAAAAAATAACCAGAGTCCCAGAAGAGAGTATTTGCATTTTCAGCCAGAGAATACTGGCCACTGACTGCCAAAATTTCATCTTAACAAAGAATAGGAAAAGGCAATTAAAATATCTTTGCAAGAAATTAAACATCTTGCTATTAAAAAAAAATAAAATAAAATCTTTCTGACAAAATAAAAAGGCAAAAGTGTTTTGCTTTCTTTGGTGAAGTCTCTTCCTAGAAAATGCCCTAGAAATGCTCACCCTTGGAAGTCTAACTCCTGCACATAGGAGTTGGAACCTCACAGCACAACCCAAGCCTGGCAAAGCCCTGGGTGCTAATGATCTGGAGCAGTGCTCTGGTTTCCCTGTTTGCAGGGCAACCCTCCCACAAATGACCCATGCCAAGACAGTTTTTGCATCAGTTCTTATGTGGAAGGTGTCCTGCACTAAGCAATTCACAGAGTTCAATGACAGAAGAAATCATCAGATAATCTCAGCAAACTTCTGATGGCAGGCATCTCTAAACTTGATCGAGTTAAGCTGAACATGCAAACTGCTGTTTGGCTACTGCAAAACATGTAATGGAGCATCTAGTCTTGTTTTGACAGCCATGGAAGATGGAACATCTGTGACCATAAGTTATTTTACTGCTTATTTATTCTTCCCTTGTAAAACTTTGCATTTTATGTTCAATTTTTTTTTTTTTTTCCATTTTCACACGTGTTATTTTTAATATTTTCTCCAGAACCACAGACTCACAAATCTAGTAGTCATCTGCATTGGTAAATTTTGGTTTGGTCCTAATGTTCAAATTCTTAAGTTCTGCCAGCTGTGGATTCTCACACCTAGTCTCTACCACTCTTGATGTGATAGATGTCCAGAGTTCTCATTTTCCATGCATAACACATATAAATATACACACATAAAGTGTTTCATTTCCAGCAGTTGACACTGAAGCAGGATGTCAATTAAACCAAGATGTCCTTATCCTACACTCGTGAGTAGTGGCTCGGGCTCCATAATATCTGAGACAGCAGGAGCTCCTTAGCTTTAGGACCCTATTTACATCTATTGAACTGCTGCTGGTACTTCTGGGGATTATGCTCATTGTTTAGTAAACGCTGGAGAGAATTTCAAAGTCATTAGCAAAGTCTTTTCTGGAGGTAAGCAGGGCTAATCCTTTGTGAGCCAGCAAAGGCATTTCTGAGTGCAATGAGGACTGTCTTTCCTCCCTTCATCCAAAGCTAAGCACATTTCTGCCTTTAACAGCTTGATGAGGGAGACAGACAGGCTGGCAGGCAGAGCTCAACCTGTCTCATGGTGCTGGAGAAGGCTGACCAACAAGCCACAGGTTCCCCAATGCCACATTGTCAAAAGCAATGTTCCCATTTAGTCACTCGCACTCAGTGTCTTTCAAGCCTCATTGAACTCCAACAGGGGTAAAAAAACCTCTGCATTGAATGTTATCTTCATCTCCAGGATGGAGACGTTTATAGGATGTCATTGCCATCACTCTGCCTTGGAGTAAGGCTGAAATAACTGCTGTCAGTCTCAGGCTGAAAACAGAACAGAGGAACGCTGTTAACAACAGGCGGCCGTCAACACTTCCAAAACTCTCCTCTGAAATAAGGCCACTGGGTTGTCTCAATCTTGTGCTGGGTGTGCACCTCACTGTGAGCTGCAGGTCTCTGGGTGTTAGGGGCTGTCCAGAGCAGCAAGCGGTACCACAGCTGCCAGGACCCCAGCTGAGGGTAACAGCTGTAGAGGCATCATTACTTCCAGCCTCCCACTGCTCCACACAAGCTACTGCTCTTAGCTGCAACCTGATTTTGATTTTAGTTTAGTTGATATGTGACATAATTTCCCCATAAATGAGGGCTGATAGTAAATCCAGATGGAAATGGAACAGTTTGCATGAAATGCACTTTAATTAATTAGCTAAATGCTTGCAAAATGCTTTGAAGATGTAAAATACCATACAAGTGTTAAACAGCAATAATAATAAAATAACAATAATTAATTTCCCCAGGAAGCATGTGTATAGGACATGCCCAAAATATTCCTCTCCCAGAACATTAAAATAAAAAATAAAAAAAATCCCACTTTACCTCTGACATTTCTTGAGGATCAAGTACTGCAATAAAATAAATTAATTCATTTATTCATCCATGGAGACTTGAGTTTGGATCTAGTTTAAAATTAAAATAATGGCCACAGTGCCCATTAGTCAGTGTGACAGAAGTATAACTTAAAGCAGCTGCACAGGACAGGCCTGTTTAAAGATGAGGCATCTGATAAGAGGACCAAGTATCGCTGCCTTTCCATTTCCCAGAAAACCAGTATAGCCCAGCAACAGAGGGACCTACAGTGGCTCAAAGTCTGGGTCTTGTTCTGAGTATAAACTGTGGAGGAGACAGGCAAAATCTGGACTATTACACATGCTTTTACACTTTGCTCCTGGCTGGAGTCTAGGAAATGCTTCTTCCTTCCTCTGGAAAAAGAAGTGTTTGTTGTGCTGCTTGCATTCACTTAGATTTTCTGCAGACATTTAGACAGATTTCTGCACCCAAAAATCTGGTGAGAAGCAACACTTAAAAAGCTAATACAAATATGTATTTGCCAGAAGATTTGCTCTGAAAGTGTTTTGGGGGTGCCCTGAAGACTCTGTGGGTCTTCAGAGCTCATCTTCAGTTCAAGAGCCAACCTTCCTTGTGCAGTATCACCAGGATTGCATTTGCTAAAAGAAATTGGGCTAGATCATCCTCACTGTGAACAGAGCTGACAGTACAGTGTTCTTCCCTCAGCTTTGTGACAATCTTTCACTTGAAATCTCTCAGAGTTGTTATCTTACCCCTGACATCCCACAAAATATGTCTGCTTATGCAGGTCACTGCAGAGACTAGAGTAGAGAAGCTCTGTAGATGGTCTGATCTTGCCTTGCATTTTTCATGTGTTAAACAAGTACATAGATGAATGGTGAAATTTATGTCATTAATCAGTAGCTTATACCCAGAGCATTAGAGATTTTAAAGCTGAGGAGATATGGAAAAAAAAAAAAAAAAAAAAAAGAAAAGTGAATTAGCGGAAATTGAGTTTCCCCCTTGGTGCTAATTCACTCCTATGGCAAGGGTGCACTTTCAGAATGCAATCAAATCCATTAGAGGTTTTGATGGATATGGAGAGACAGAAAGCACCATTTATCACTTGGGAAAATTTCACAAGGCACAGGAAGGGCCCCTTTATGGTGGCATATCTGCAGGAGGTATCATCTGCCATGGAGCCTGCATGATGACTTTCCCTCTCCAAAATGGTGACATGCAGATTGCAATTGAGGCATTAAACTTCTCTCCAAAACCTGTATCCAGGAGTTGACTTTTTATCTATTTTATATATACAAACTGAAGATGGAAAGTCTGAAGTCTGGGCTGCTTGCTGTGGAATGTTTTTGCCACCCAATTCAACAACAAAGAACAGAGGTGAGATTCACTTGTCTCCGATTCACCTATTTCTGAGCAGAATTTTGTGACAAAAAGCCATCTGTTCCAAGTACGGTTCTGTACAGCATTATATAACAAGAGGCACTAAAATGAGACACTAACAAAGCCAAAAACTAGAAGAGTATCTGACAGTCATCAGTGTAAACTTTTTCAAAGATGCCTGAGTAAGAAGAGCGAGCTGAACATTTTGAGCATGCAGAAATAAGATCATTTCATGCTAATTCTGAATTCATCCTGCTTTTGAAGAGAAGCAATGGGAAATTTTAAGTCTCCACACAAACCCAGCAGCACTAAATATTAAGAAAAAATAAATAATTGACCCTCCAAATTTGACTATTATTTTACCAAAAAATTCCCACCTAAGGACTAAAGAATTTGGCCATCAGAAATCCAACTTATATCTGCAGAGCTGTTTTCTGACCTTTTCTGTAAGCCAACATAGTCACGAGCAGTAAGATCAAAGGCCTGATGAATGTCTGATGTGAAGAGAAAAGAAAAGGCTTCAGGCTCTTCCCTTAGAGACCGATGAACACTCATTTCCAGTTAATTTAATAGGATATATGCTGAAAAAGGGACTCCTGTATACAGTAGATTGAACACACTCTCTTACATTTTCTCTGCCTAAGTGGCTGGTCTGTTCTAGTGAGTCTCTGTGTTAGCAGATACTAAATATTATGTTTGTCAGATGAATGTACCTCTGCAGGGGCTTGGTTTGCAAAGCACTGGATGTTCCACATTTCAGACATTTGGACATCCACAACATGCTGCTGATTCAGGATGGATGGAGAAACCCAGAGGCTTGCCTGGTTTGGGACAAATGGAAGAGATGGTCCACGCCTCCAGTAGAGTAAACCTCTGTGTGTGCTCACAGAGTTGCTAGCACAAAGCCCTCTATACAAAAGTAAAAATCAGTTAAATAACTTTTTAAAGTACAATAGCTTCTTAAAGCTTTTTCTCTGGTCCCTACTTAAAAATAATTATTCATGTCTATATATAATGACTTTGGGACATAGTGAATGGGAAGAGGGTAAAAATTTGATACTATCCAATGAAATCCATGTAGTGAAGATAAGTACATCATCTATCACTTCATTTTGCATGTGTCAAGTAGAAAAAAGTAATATTTGCAGTAGGCAACAGCCCCATGCTTGACCCTAAGTATTTACATTAACGTGACCAAGTGCTTTAGGATTTTCTTCAGGAGACATTATGATCTAACCCTTTCAGATGTTAATTTGCTGTGCTTTGGAGGAAAGCACAATGAAGAGAGGAGGGTGCTTAGAGGGGAACTAGGCACTTAAGTGCATTTTACTGCAGTAAGTACTTATAAAGTCGAGCGTTTAATATACTCGGCTTTTGATGTTTATCATCAATATACAAATACTTTGCAACTGCATCATTTCAGATATCAAGATAGAAAAAAAAAAAAAAGGCAGTCTTCAGTTTTCAGGCATCTGTGTCGCTGCTTTTTATCGCCAAATCCTTCTGTGGAGCTCAGTTTGGATAGATTTCTCCCCTAGATCCACTGATCATTGACAGACCCATAAAGGAGACTGTTTTCTCTTCTTTTAAGAGCCAAAAGGAGGCCAGAAAAGCATTGCTAATCTTTGTCAAGGTAGCTGCGATGGTCAGGGCTGTAAAGCAGTTCAGTTCACCCGCACATTTAAAACCTTCTACAGGAGACAGAGTAATGCCAGAAAGCCTCAGTATTTACCTCTGCAGGGGATCCGAAAGGAGACATGCTCCTAAAAGTGCAGTTTACCAGGGGAAGCTACAGCAGCTCTATGTGTTCTACAAAAGGACTCCTCTATCAAATTTAGCCTGCGATTCACACGCTCTTTTCCCTGAGATTCAGACATTCTTGTGCTCTATCAAACACGTGAGATGCTACCAGGCTGGAGCAGTTCCAAGGAAACCACAGACTATGTCTGTTGTAGCAGATCTTAGTTGCATGAGGATGAGCTAAAAGTTTGCAATGATTACCCACTGAAAGTCAAGACTGCAGATGTCCCTTCCCATCATGTTCACTGCTATATATATTTTTTTAAATCCCCCATTCTCTTTTATCTTGATTTAGTTTTCAGTCCCAAGGACTTTCTTTATTCTGCCTTTGGATAGTGGCAGAATGTGGGTCTTTACAGACTGCTGGTTTTAAGTAGCCATCCTACAGGCTGTCAGCTGTGCTTTACAGACACTGTCCACCTTAATCAACTGATGTAAACTTTAGCCTTCAACCAAAAAAATGGAGGTATGAGAAAATGAACTAACTTCCTGCCCCTAAAACCTGTTCCTAGAATGAATAGTAATAAATCAGCATTTAGCACTTTAGCGCTTCATCATCCATTACAGTAAACATCTACTACTCATTCATTTGCCTTCTGCAGTAATACTGTCTTCACAAGTCTGAATATTTTTTTTTAAATGGGGTTGAGTATCATGAACAGGTAAAATATTCTGAACAGATGAGATCATGAACTCTGTGAAAAAAATCCTATCCAAAGAAAGAGGAAGTAACAGTTTAATAAAAAACTATCATTACATTCCTGAAGTGACAAGAAAACCACAAAACTGCACATGTGCAATATGGGAAGAGGTTGCTCAGAGAAGCTATAGATGTTCCAATATTGGAATGCAGGCTGTATGAAATTTTAAGCAACCAGATCTATTGGAAGATGTTCCCACCCATGGCAAGGAGGTTGGGACTAGGTGATCTCTGAAGATCCCTTCCAACTCAAACCACTTGGATTCTATAAGCATTTAGAGAAGTATCACTAATCCTGTTTTATAGATAAAATGGTAGTCTGGAATGGCAGTTAAATTATTTGAGAGAGTTCAACACAACAGACAAACTGCATTATCTTTTAGAAACCCCAGGAACTCTAGATGCCACTCTTGTGTTCTCCTTTCCCAACAATGTTATCATCTGAATGTGTAAAAAAATAAAATCTACAATAAGATACACCTCAATTGTAAGTCAGTGAAGCTGAGGTGGCAACAGGTCCCTCACTTTTGCCTCTCCAAGATGAATCATAACTCAAAGACAAGGGAAGTTTAATTTCTTTCCAATAAAATGCCATTATTGTGTCTAACAATGTCAGGCTTTGCATATGCAAACACACGCGTGCATGCACATGCATACAAAATTGCTTCATAATAACAGGTTTTCTGGCTTGGTCTCAAAGCTGACATGAATCAGAAGACCAGGAGCTTCTCCTCTTCTAGTTTATGGACTATGAATAAGATTGCACTTATCCTGATTATCCATCTACTAGACCATAATTTGTAACCATAAGAGAGACTGCCCCTCACAGGAGACATATCTATACAAGGGGATCTGTCAGAGTCAATGTGTCAGTCTGAACATGTCCACAACCCAACCAACACCTCTCTGTCTCCCTTTCTTGTTTAAATTAATCTAGTTTTTTCTCTTTTCCAATTCCTTTCCTTTTTCACCTGCTCAGTGAATGGAAATTGTACTGATAGGAAATCAGAGATACCAGCTGCTCTGCAACTCTCTCCATTTATCTCTCTTCAGTCCTGAATCAGTCAGGTGCTTATGTGCATTCCTAACAATAAGCACCTGCTTGAATCCATCCTTATTCAGTGAAATATTTAAAACTCATTGCAAATCGCACTGATACCAAGCAGAGTTAAACATAATGTCATGCTTAAAATTCAACCCAGGCAAGTAATGCTTTGTCAAATCTTTATATGACCCTGAATAAGCAATGCAGACCTAAACAGCCTCCAGAAAGTTGCTTATTAACAGCTGTTCATAGCATTTAAGGGCAAACACCTTAAGGTACAGTTAAGGAAATGTAATCAGCTTCAGAGCTTTGCCACTCACAAGTAAAAGTTCAAGGAAGCAGAAAGAAGAAGGTTCAATTTGTTCTCAAAAAGTCACAAAAGCTCTGAGGAATAAATGCACCAAAATGCTGCTTTTAAAGTTTTTAAGATAGCAATTGCTCATTGCTGCCATAAACCCCAGATGACTTCCATATATTTCATTTTATCTGCCTAAAAGCTAAATTTTCATGTCACAAAATCTGAAGGCAACCTAGGGATGCTGTTTTATAACTGCTTGCCTGTGATTGCCAACACTTGAAAATCATCATCTAATGAGACAGTTTGAGTGGAAACCATTCAGTATCTCAGTTACTCTCCTGACTTGTCACGACCAACTAAGGCAACTCCTCACTAACACAAACAGTTCATTTACACAGCAATAGCAGAAACAGCCTCCTGAAGGATGTATAGTGGGCTGGCTATGAAAGGCCCTATGTCAGAACACAGCAAGTGAGGACTCCTAAACTGTACCTACATTCTACATATCCTCAAGACCATAAAATAACTAAAACTGTCTGATTCTGCTCTGAAGAAAGTTTGCCTGTGGTATTTGTAAGAGCCACCTGTTCTCCCAGAGTTCATTGGCCATTACAGAAATGAAGTGGCAATGTCTAATAGGAGGTGTATAATGGGGCAGATGAAGAAAGCAAGCTGAACAGCTTGGTCTCTGAACTATTAAAAACTGGCTTTGGTTAGGCTACCTGGCTGAAGTGCCAATGGCTCTGCCATTAGAGGACTCAAGATACTTATCTGCAGATAGGTTTAGGGTTCTCCATCAATTTCCATCACTCTGTGTCTCTTTCTAACATGCTATAAACTCTGCCTGATCTTTGGATGTGCCTAGAGCTTTGTGCAAGCTCACAGTTAATAGATCCAGAGCAGAAGGTATGTGAGAGCTGTAGGGAAGCAATAGATGCAGTGATGGAAAACAACCTATATTGTCTTTTCTCTTAGAGGCAGCTACTAGTACCCACATCACCAAAATGTCCTTTCAAAATACAGGGAGTTTCTCCAGTACCTCTGCCAGGAGCTAAACACCACACAGATGCTCACCCACTGCTTTCCCCCTCCCCTCCACACCCCCTCCCATGGGATAGGAAGGAGAATCAGAAGAAGGAAGAAAGGAAAAAAAGGCAAAACCCTGGAGTGGGGATACAGTTTAATAAAACAAAACAAAGAAGAAAGCAATAGCTGTACCAAAAAAAATAATAGACAAAACAAGTAATAAAAGTCAAAGACTGTACCTGTAACCAAGATGTCAACTTTCCCTGCTCTGGCTGTGCTGAGATACCCCCATACTGGCCCAGACCTCCCTTTATATAGGGGCATGACTCAGTATGCTACAGACCACCCCATTGGCTGGTTTGGTGGTTTATCCTGGTTGTGACCCCTCACAGCTACTTAGGCCAGCAGCTGCTGGTGATAACTAACCCCAGTCGATCCCAGGACATCAGGTCAAGTATTAGTTGAGGCAGCAAGATCTCAGCACCTGGTGTGCCATCAGAAAGCAGCACCCCTCTATGCCTCTTCTCTCTGCTGTTCAGGAAGTCTTATGCCTTGAAAGAGTTCCCATGGAGCACAATTCATCTGACTGGCAATACACTCACCCTGGGCTTGCCAGAGATTACTCTACTTTGCACCATTTCCCCTGTTCAATATCTGCTGAGATATTTATATTTGGCTCTTCCTACGTGTGAAATCTCTCCTCAGCCAGGGCCCTGAAAAACAGTTTTTCTACAAGGCACCAGTGAAGCCCCAAGATGGTAACTAGCAGTGAGGTAGGAGGCACAACCTCCACAGGAGGTAAATCATGACAGCACAGCTTGGAAAGAATAGCAGACGTCACCATGCTGCCCAAAGCTTGCCAAAGAGCTGGTTTGTTTGAGTTCTCTCCATCACCTCTTCACATGCACACAATTGCTCACACACACAAAGCCAATGAGCAACTACATGGAAATAAACACACCATGCTAATCCCCAATCAAAATGTGTTCCTTCTGCCAGCTGGTAAAGGGGTGTTGGTGTGTTTCTTGTTTCCCTGATTTTTTTATGCACACAGCAAAACACTGGGATACCAAATAAGAATTTGTATAGCAAAGGTGGAGCAGTATAACGAGGATATAAATACCTGAAACAAAATCAGCTGCTTTGCCCAGGAGGAGCTGCTATTTTACGTCAATGCTTACTGAAGTGGTGGATTTCTCCCTTGTTCTCAGCAGCGATTTTCTTTCCTTAATTAATCAATTACACAAGTAACTGTTGTCCATTAGCAAGGCAGATTACTGTCTTCAGACTCTGATTACTGGTTTTGGAAGAGCCCAAAAATATTTCACTAGGATGAATACATTTCCTCTATGAGGTTTTAATGAGGCCATTTAGCATTTTTAAAAAAACAACAAAATAACAAACAACAAAAGCATCAACAACAAAAAATCATGAGAACTGAAGTGGGCATAATAAGCCAACTCCACCTACATCGTGCACTTGGGGAAAAACAACAAGGTCCCAGTTTTAGACCCTGTCTGCACTTAATTATAGTTGAAAAGGTACATAATGGAGGACTAATGGTACCTATGCCTTGAGCTCACTTAAGAGCACAGAGGAGATGATTTCCTACATGTGGTATAGCACTTTGGTTGGCTGTTTTATAAGATAATGATCAGGACACATGCATTAGTAACAGACTGTCAGGACTATCATGTCCTGGGTTATAAACCCCAGCTGGTCATGATCATAGTTATTAATAATAACAGTAATCTGCATTTCTAAATCACGTCTGACTGCAAGAGCTACCAGAGTCTGTTTATATAATATACATATTGCAGTAAGTCTAATTTCATCTGTGTAGAAATATAAGGGCAATTTTCAGGGTGGGGGCATGTTTTCACAGAAACAAAAGCTCAGTATTTAGAACAACTCAGTATGCTGTGTTGTACACAAAAGTACAGGCAGAATTTCAGTACTTACTTTTTTGACATCTTCCCATAATACACACAGTGCGTCTATTAATTTCATTAATCCATTATTGACAAGAAGAGCTCAGGACTTTGATTTTAGATCTCACTGGAGAGTCTGAAAGCCTCTACTTTCCAGCAAGTGCTTGCCCCTAGGTCACTGCTACTATTATATGCTGATTTGCATTTATATATTTTGTTTGGAGGCTGCATTGTATTTGCTTTCTCCTTTGTTTTCTTCCTGCCACTGAGGATGAAAACAGAAACCAACAAGAGACATCAGCAAGAGCTCACAGCTGTTCCCATCCATGTTACCTTCCCTCAGCCTTTCTTAATGTTTCACTAACTATTTTTCAAACTGAGACTTTCAAACTGAGCCAAAAAAATCCCCAAACAAACAAACAAAAAAGTTCCGAACTCAAATTCTAAAGATACACATTTCATATAATAAGACAAGGTTATCCCCACTCTACATTGCCAAAGCATCTCTGAAATCCAAACAAACTAAACTTATTCAATCAGCATTGTCAAGTAGATAGGTACAAGCATCTTGTTCTCCTCCAGTAGTGAAAACTGGATGGCAAGTACATTGATCATATCCTGGGACTTACTCTGGTAATTGTTTTACCAATAAGGGAGGCCTTTGAATCCTTGCTGGAGCAGTGTCCTACATTCCTGCTGGAACATCTCCAGAGCTGATGCTGCCACAAGCTATGGAGTTAACTGAGCTTTCACTCCTCTTTCCTTTAAGGGTATTCTGACACCACTAAGGAGTCAGATGTCAGGAATATATGGATAAAATGGCCCAAAAGCTGGGATAAAGGCAGCTCAGCAAGAAGCAATTTGCATTGTAAAGAAGTCTTATAAGTATGCAGCCTATTAATAACTGCCTCCATTTATGACAAATGTCACCAGGCTGATTTGAGCTGCTTTGCAGGCAGAAGAGATAACAATTTTCTATCACCCCAGAAGATGCTCTCAACAAATGATTCACATTTGAAGGAGGGTGGAGTGGTGTTTTGTTTTATTTTCCTGATGAGCAATTTAAACACCAAAGTCCTGTTTTTCAAAGCCTTCGGACTTTAGATCACTTTAACAGACCATTTGCCTCTACCCAATCCATCAGGTCTATTATTTAAACTTGAAAGGAAAGTGTAAAAAGGATTGGAAAGAAATGGAGAAGATCAAGTCTTTGGGCATTTACATAGCTTCAGAGCTCTGATGGCCAAGGAAAAGTTTGTTCTGGCACCTGGAAATGATGGCCCATGCTACATCTGACTCCCCAGAAAATATCTGCTTAGTCATCCATTCAACTCTCTCTAGGCATGGGCATCAGCAGGACCAAGGTGGTAAAAGAGGAATACCTGTGTCAATATAGTCAACACAGATCTTGCAATGGTGCTCCACTGAACTGACTCAAGTTTTCTGGAGTTGTGTCAATGTAGTGTCTTAGAGACCTGACCCCTGAGGCTTTCTGCTGCAAACTTCAGAAACAGATGAGCTCAAGAAAATTATATTCAGCTCTGTCATATGAAAATTTGAGGAATACGAACTCTGTGGTGCTAAATGTAACTGATTTTTATCCTGACACCTGACATCTGCATTTTAAAGTCACAGTCTTGTCCTGCAGCCAGATCATCAATGAAACAAGTACCTCTTGCACATCTGTTGGGAATCACTTCTAAACTTGTATCTTTCCTCCCATGCCTTTGACAGCTCTCTGTGTTCCTCAGGACACACAAACTCTAGACAGGAAATTCCTGGAATGTGACTGTTGACTTTTGGACACTTTTTTTCTCTTCCAACTGTACACATGCCATTAATAGGCAATAAACTGAATCTTGATGTAGCACACTTGGAGTGATGAGTGAAGATTCAGGAATCATTTGAATGTGCTTATCTAGCTTCTTTATATTTGTGTGTAGTCTTGGGAGTAAAATGTGAGTGTAATTTTCCATCTTCAGTGCAACGTGTCATTTCAGATATACATTTGTGAAAATTTTCTGGAATAGCCTCTGGGAGACTTCTTCAGATAAAAGTTTTGTAACTACCTGATCCTCACCATAGTTTGACACTAGTTACTATTTTCTATAGAAGAGGTGCTCTTAGTGAACCTAAAACATTCAGTGGAGGAAACAAATCCCACAGAGGCAGGAAAATCACTCTAATTCACCTGGAGAATTGACTCTCAGCAAAAAGCCCATGAAACAGATCCCACAACCCTGTCCTTGAGTAAGAGAGAAGGGGAATAGACTTGGCCACTTCTCCATGACTGTAGATGGGACCTGTCCGTTCTTGAGACACCACGAATCACAGCAGACAGACAGCAAAGTCAAGTGCAAACACCTCAGCTTCCTCCATCTGCCTCTGCAGATGCTTCTTCAACTGGGATGTTTGCAGGGAGAGCCACTGGCAGGTGGCTCCAAATCTCCAAATCCCCAGCCTTAGCTGCAGCAAGCTGAGATCTTGCTGAAGTCAATGGATGTGGCTCTTTGCAGGGCTGAGCTTGCTGTTACCAGAAGTGATCACGAGGTACTGTGACAATCCAGAAGCAAAGCACACAACTGCCTCAATCCAAACAGGCACTGACTACAAGCGTAGGCCATCTGAATAGTTTTATATCCTATTATAAAGGTACCAGCTCCTCCCTGTCATCCAGACTTCACCATTTCTCAGGTGGTTTAAGAGACAGTAATGGCACAGTTATCAACACTTTCACATTTTCTGTTGTGTTACCTCCAATACAAATATCAATTACACAGTGTGACAAGGAGAAAATGAAATTGTGAAGTGTTAGGCTGCAGGTATTTAGTTCAATGATTGGGGCTGTCTTTAAAACACTATAATGACACCATCCCAGCCAGATAACAGAGAGGTGGGGTATTACGTACATTCCTACACTTTGAATTTAAATTAAAATTTGCTGTGATTTAAGATGTTATCTGCTTTAAAGGTCTATACTTTCCTCGGAGAAAATAATTATTCTCAGCTAATAATGTGAGTTGCTAGGCTAGTGATTAGTATATTTGCAACACAGTAAATTTGCCTCCTATTGTCAAAAACTCAGGTGCATTATTTACTACATGATAATCTCAATCTGGAATGAATCTTTGACTTGAAAGGACATCTATTCTCTAAAACTCATCATCACCTTGCCGTGCTTTTGCTTATTCCTCAGTTTGGAAGGTACATTTTTCTTTGTGATTTGCAGAACTCATTATCAAATGCTTGAAAGTCCATCAGCCAGGTTACCTTGATAATTTCTTTTATGAATAGTAATAACAACAATGACAATAAATAAAGCTAAATTATGTCCAAGAGAAAACAAAGCAGTCACTTGTGAGCTGTGATTGCAAAAACAGTTAGTAAGAAAGATGCAAGGACGTAACATGGTCACTGACAGCATCATCCGCCATGTCTCATTTTGAAACCCAATTAATCAGGCCCTCATCCAAGGACTTTAGTTATAAGTGTAATGTCAGGGAACAGCTTAGTGTTGTAGAGTGAAAAGGGAATGCAAGAAATAACACTATGACCACAGAGCAGCTCAGGACAGAAAATTGTAATGCTTTATCCCCAAAGCAGCTCAAGGATAGACACTAAACTAGATTAGGAACCCTATGTGGCAAACAGAAAGATCTAGATTTTCCTCCATATTGGCTATAATGCCTTGTGTAGTCATTCCAGAATGCCTGGTGTGCCCTTTGGGAAGTAGGGCCATTGCAGCAGAAATCTCTGCTGTGCAAACATTTCACCTTGTGCTGATTCCTTGTCATGCATGAGGAAATCCTGGCTGAGATATGCCTGGTGATTAACTCAGCCCTTATTCCTTCTCTGCCACTGTCTCACATACTGAAGGAATTATTTCTCAATGATTATGCTGCTGATAAGGGAATTCCCAGGACTACAGTGACTGAATATATTGAATTTTCATAATCTTGCTTAAAAATCAACATTGCATTTGCATCATGTCATCATATTCCAGCTGCATCAAAAGAGCTTGAATACTTGGGGAAGTCATACCTGAAGATGAAGAGATAAAATAGAAAGAATGTGAGACAAAAGGTTATTTTCCCAGATTTTGCTGTGCCATGAAGCACCTCAGAGATCTAGTTTAGAAAGTCTTTCTTTTGAAGTGAGAAAGAACTGTCAGCTTTCCACTTTCCCGTGAGCCACACTACCACCTGGGTTTTCACTCAGAAAACCTGGCACCTACACCTCCCCTAGTATGGGGCTTGCATGCACAGCAGAGATGCAGGATGAGGCCTTTGCCTTTGCTTTGCATCTTGACCAGTGCTGTACTTGGAGAAGCCAGAAAAGCTCATTGCTGTGCCTCACCCCAAATGGATACCCACGGTCAGAAGAGGATTATTGTCTTCTGATCAGATTGAAAATTGCTCATATTTTAGTGCATCCTTCAGTATAAGACTGCTGAAGTAAAGACTTTTCTAGAATAGCTACTGTGTTTAAGGTTACATGCTCACTTCATCAGTAGAAACCCTCTCATGCATACAAGCTTTTTGTCTATGTTACTTGTGGTTAGAAATTATCTGTGGGACATTGAATAGTAACTGGCATCCCAAAAGCAAAACCTCTGGAAATCTGCCAAAGAATGTCTATCGGTCCCTAATGCAGGGGCCACCACACACAGAGCAAGAAGTCTACCCCAGAGACTAGCAAAAAGGCAACAATATTCCTTTTCTCTTCCAGGAGGGATGTGAAAGGGGGCAAAATGACTTAGCATAGTCCCACAGCTGGGCCAAGCCAGGGCTGTGAACTGTTTGTGGTCTCTTTGGAGAGGGTCAAACAAGGGATGTAAAATGTTGTTCCAAAATATTTATAGACCTAATGACTTAGTATACATCTGGTTTGTACAGGGCAGTTTCTTGTTCAGGGGTATAAGGGAAGAAAAGGGCTGATGGGAAGTTTTCATAGCCCTTATCCTGAAAATGAAAGGATAAAAGCACTGATTTTTTTTCTTTTTATCAGTCAAAGACATAATTTGAGAGGCTGAGTACAATATTCTCTTCCCTGTCTGAAGCAGAAGATTTCAAAACTAAGAAAGGGCTCCCTCTGGAGAAATATTATAATCTTCTTCTGAAAGCTCACAGCTGGTGCAGTACCTGCTCCAGCTGCTGTCCTGCCCATGGCTCTCCACCACAAAGACAGGCTGCAGCACTAGGAGGATACATAGAGTGAGTCCCTTTACTTTGCCAGAGATACAAAGAGAGGAATAAAGCCACTTGAGATCTGGCTTTGGTCTCCTTGCAATAAGGTCTGTTTGTATTTACTGCTTAGATCTTTTGTTTATTTTCTATACTGAAGCAAATCTAAACTCCTGGTTCTCAGAGAGAAACTGTCAAGTTAAAATTCATGGTGGATAGCAGCTGCATCCAGCTGTGCTGAGAGTGAGCTCCCAAGGCTGGGGTAAAGACCTGCTTAACTAGATCACAGTTCTCACATTGGGGTCCATGGTTTCTACAAGCTGTAAGAAGGACAACTGCAATGGTTGTTGGTGTTATCTGGTTAATTTTCAGCAGGCTCAGTCCTCTAATCTCAATCACCCACCACCCATACAGGTTCATGAAACCACTCTGAGGAGAGACTTCTCATTTTAAGAGTTCAGATTTTAGCTGAAGAAAGTTTTGCCTGTGCTTGAGGCTTGGAGGAGGAACCTGTGAGGTAATGCTGGTGACATCTTGCCATGATTACCTGGGATGGAGACCCTGTCTACAAAGCTCATTCACTGCAGCATCTCAGCAGATTGCCCCAGGAGTACTGACCTGTTCCTGGGAAAAGCACTGGCCAGCCCAGAGCTTTTCTTCTCCGGGTGGAAGAAAACCACATTTTTGCAAGGTATTTACAACACCCGTGGAAAACACATAGGAGCTGAAGACTAAAAAAGCTCCAAAACAATTGCTTTAGTCCACTGAAGCAGAAACTCGTATATTCTCTCCCATAATTACATTTGCTTTGCTTCAGGTTTACACAACTCCCATTTCAAAAGCTTTGGCAGTAGACAAAGCTCTTTTAAAAACATTCTAATCTCTGTCCTTTTAACCCACTTTTCCCCTGCTTTCCTGGGGATCAGGCCCCCGTGACCTGTACCTGATGGCACCGCTGCAGCACCCGGTCCATGCACGGGGTGGGTCCTGGCCAAGGAATCCTGGTCCTGGCTGCAGCCTCCCACAGACAGCACTGCAGTTACAGCTGAGCAAGACCCTGCAGATCTGATGCGCAGCTGCTGCCATCTTCTGGTTTCCTGGAAACTGATTTAAAGCAGGAAAAAGCTGAGGCAGAATCGCTAAGGTCAGGTGTAGTAATTTAGTTTTAACTATAAATGCATATGCGTGCATATATACACAGAGAGGTAGGTATAGTACAAATATATTTTTATAAGTGGAACAAACGCTGAACAATAAATGTGTATCTCACTTGCAGTGTTTTCAAATAGTACTTCAGGTGCTAGTGCAGTTATTACTGCATACACTCAAAATGTCAAAAATTATCTACAAGCCCTGACTGTTTCCATTGTAATGGGCCAAGTCAGCACAAAGTTCTTCAATTAATTTTCCTTGCCTACTGAGAATAGTTAAAAAAAAGGAAAAAAAAAAAAGAAAAAAAAAAGAAAAACAAACCCGTGAGAACTTCTTTGGCTTCTTTCTGTTTTATACACAGCTGCTTACAAGGAACTGGTCTAAGCAGCACAGCCTCAGGATCAGCCACAAAGCCATATCAGTGTTTGTGAACTGGCAGGGTGCTCAGACTCAATTGCTGCTACAAAATACTAAAATGGGGCTCTATTTCCCAGCACCAAGTGCCTGTTCAAGTTGTTCTTCCCCTGACTTTTTAATGAATGTGAACTCAAATGGCCATGTTTGAACTCTATTTTAAGAGTCCCAAAAGTGAGATATAGGAGCACTGATTCAGTGTGCCCAGTTCACTACAACCTAACTCAAAACATATTTCAAATCTCAAGACAATTCAAAATTCAGAAGCATCACTTCAGACCTGTTGCTGGATTTAATGGTTGCTGGGAATGCCATCGTTTCCAGTCTTCTTCCTCCTCCAGGTAACCTCCTGTGACAGCTTGGGTGAACCTGCCCATCCAGGGAATGTGGGTCATTTATTGCTAAGCATGAGAATCTGTGCCAGTAACTCCACAGAGCGAGAAAGATTAAATGGTCAAGGTAGAATCATCGATATGCAAGAATAGGACCAGAGATTTACAAAGGTTTTCTTATCATCTAGTCTGTCCTATGCTATCTCAGGCAGACATGTCACATAATCCTGCTCTTAAATTCCCTGTGCCCTACTTTAAAATTAGAGGGTTTTTTTATGCATGGGTTTTATCAGCAGCTTTGTCTGAACATTCAAATAGGGGATTTTCCTGCTTACTGAGATTTCAGCCTTATGGAGAATGTCAACTAGCCTGGAGTAAGGACGACTTGAAAGCACCTCCAAGGCTTTCAGTGCAAATCTCTGACCTTTATTTAAAAGCCCACTTCTTAGGAAATGCTTTTTATTGGTGTTTGCTAACACACAGTTTCCTACAAAAAGGCAGAACACACAGAAGGGGTTTATTGTCTGTTGACTCCATAGCTTTGTATTCTGCAGTTGGACATGAGCACTGCAGAATTCACAGCTGGCAGCTCCCAGCTGATACCAGCCCTTAGCAGACTACTGCTGGGTCTGGTTTGCCCAGTGGGACCTCAGTTCAGATGGGTCCTATGGGACCTACCTGAATCTGAGCTGAGAAAAAATGCCTGATTTAGCATCCTGATGACAGAGGTACCTTCATGGTTCATTTATTACATTTCCAGTATCTCCTGTCTCTTTATCTCTCACTTGAATATTAGCTTTAGCATGTTGCATATGCAGTGTATGTGAAGAGAGGACTAAATGCTGATTGACCTGACAAAGTTTCAGCACCTGAATGTCTTATCAACAAACCAGAGTTGACTTGGAATTGAAACACTGCTGACCTTCAATACATCTGAGGGAAAAGACATCACTACATTTTATGGAATACATAAGTTGCAATTTCATGCATAAACCCCATAGGCTGCCAACCAGCAGTCATAAGCAGTCTGCTTATGTCACAAGCTCTCTCTCCCATGCAGCTGATGCTGTGTCTCTATCACAGTTAGTTTTGTACAAAGACCTGTGAACAAACAAACAAAAAAGCACAAAACCTTAGAAGTACATCCTTAAGTGTATGCTATGGTCAAATCACTTAAAGGGCTATAAAGAAGTACTTTGTTTTGGACTTATTCTGATTGCAAAGTAAAGTTTGGCTTTTCAGTTTTTCATGTCACTAAAATATGCTTCATGTCTCCTCAACCAGAAAACTTTCCAGGATAAAGATTTTCTCTTGTAGTGCATTAGAAAATACAGTGTGAAAAAAGTATTGTGATGTGAGCCTTGAGGTGGGATTGTTTGAGAGAGCAAGGATGTACAAGTAGCAAACATCAGAGGAAGTCCCCACATGGTCAGGGTACAAAGTCATCCATGGCAGCCCTTGTAAAAGGACTCAAAGCACACATTAAACACAGACACTGCAAGAGTCATTCCTTTTCTTCCAGCTTTTTAATGTGACAGAGAGAACAAAAAAAACCCAAAACAAAGTCCATTGGAACAGCTGCAATTTCCAGTGACAACCAGACACAGATCAAATAAAAAAAAAAAAAAAAGAAGAATGGTTTCAAATTAAGAAAAGGAACCAAGGGACTGGAATTGGCTATTTCACACACAGTCAACAGAACATCTAAATGAAACGTTTCATTAAATTCATGACAATGGGTGTTATTTACAGTGGAACTTGCAGTGTGTGTACATTTATACAGCACTAGCATCACATACAGCAGAGAAATCACTTTCATTTTGTTTCCTTCAGAGTTCCCAGGCTTGATTCTTCCTAAAAGCAGCATTTGCTAATACAAAGGTGAGAAAATGAGGGAGAAACCTCATGAAAATACAATGTATGGGGCTCAAATCTACATAAACCTTAAAAATATACTCTCCACTTTTGTGTGTGGTTTGGAAAGTCAAAGGACATAAGCAGGGAATATAAACAGATCTAGGGCCTCCTTAGCAATATTAGAGTACACACTGTTGTTGGAGGTCTCAAAGCAGGACAGAGACCTGCATGTCTGCAGAAAGCTCAGCTCCATGCAGCCTTACTCTATGTCCCTGTATAAAACCAACCTTGGAGCTGGACTCCTTAGTGCACCTCTCCAGCATCACAGAAGGAAGGACATCAGGCTGCCTGTCCAGTGTGAAGAACATCTGGATATGGGTTTTCCAAGAGTGACCTTTTTCTTAGTCTAAAAGATCCATATAAGTTCCACAGATTTCAAGAAGACAAGGATCATATGGGCAAGGAGGATCATACTGAGGATCACTGTAGCCAGCCTGAAGCTGCAGCCACCACCAGTAGGGTGTAGCAGAGCCCAAGGCAGTGGCAGGAGCTGTCCTCCACAGCTAAGTAAAGGAACAGGCATATGACGACGAGTGAAGTCAACAGAGAATACAAGGAGGCAGAACACTTATCAGAACATAGATCTTTTGTAGTAACATCAACAGTGCTCTAAACGCCCATTTCTGAAGCCTCAGAAGCTTAGTGATGAACATTTCCTGGGAGCCCCATCACACTGCTGTGCAGATAGAAACACTAAGTCACAGCAGGCCAGCTTGGGTTCCCTAGAAACACCTTTCCCATGCCATGAAGTCCCTGGCTGAGTGGCTGGTCTGGTGTGCCACACAAGCATGAAAAGGTTCAGCTGTCCTCTAGAAGAGGTCTTTGGGATTTAAGGCAAGTCCCCTGTCTTAGTCATTTGTGGCCCTGTTGCAGTGAAGTTCGCAAATCCAAGGAAATAGTGCTCTGCAGGGATCATCAGGGGACTCATGGCCAGCAGCTTTCCCCTTCTCTGTGTATGGTCCAGTGTATCAAAACTCCAAGACAAGAAGGCTGTTCACTGTGGCAAACGTAGTCAGGGGAAACAACTGGAGGAGGCATTCTGGCCTTTGAACTGCAGGTGTAACACTGAGTAGAAATAAAGCTGAGCTATCAGAGGAGGTGTCTGATTGTCTGATGAGAAATCCCCCCCACACACAGTACACCAGGACTCTGTGGCTCGGGCTCAGCCTAGCAGGCAGCTCACAGATTGAAACAGAGACCCAAACCAAAACACAGCCAATGCTGGAGGGACTGTCCCCAGCAACCATTTTGCTCTGGAGAGCAGTAGCATGAAGCCTATGCTGATTTACACTCTCACAAAGACAATAAACAAACACAGCAGGAGTATTGACTAAGCCTTGTTCACACCAAAGTTGGATGGGAGACATGAGCCCAGGTATCACAAGGGTAAATGCCTTGAGCTGGAACCATTGCCCTGGATTTTGGAAGGAGAGGAGCAGGGCAATCCATAGCATGACATCTTCTTCTCAGCATGATCACGTACTTTGCCAGCACCTTTCAGCTGAGAATAATGGGAATCTTGGGCGATGAATTCAGATCCAGACATCTAACTCCAAGGTGCCTAAGTTTAGGTGACGTGGTTTCCCTTTGCTTCTCCTTTCTTCCTTCTCGATTCATTGCTGTCCCTTCCCAGGCTCTTGTGTACCAGCTGCAGTGTGTTTGCCCTTTCCTATCAGGACATAAACTCCCTGGTCAAGTCAGGGACAGGAGTCTTGTCACAACACATGTGCATCATCCCCCAGCCCTCAGGTGACTGACCCATTTTAGGGGTGAAAAAAAGTTCCTACAGGCACATAGGTAACCCAGGTGACATTGACAACAAGATCCTATTGCTCTCTATCTTTTCCCAGCTAATCTCCCAAAGGTGAGGTTTAGCAGCCTATGAAAGAGTTATTTGGTAAAGAAAAAATTCTTCTAAGACTGGATAATATTTCCTAATATTACCTCGCCATTTCTATCTCCTCAAGACCTCAATTTCTTCCTTCTCTGAAAATTAATAGAGAATCTAACATATGCAAAATAAATTATGTCATTCATGGTACAATATCAACAGAGAACATAGTCAGTTTTTCTGTCAGAGCATGTAAGTAAGAAAGAGTGCTTCACAAAATAACAGAGGTAAGTACCAACTCCACAGATTAGCACAACAAAATACTCCAGAAAATGAAACTACTTTTCCCCCCACAATTACAATGTGGTAATCGACATGCACAGCCCAATAAAATGTATTAAATAAAGACCATAGTGACCTTTTCTGTTGAAATACACATTTATCTTCATCTCACCATAAAAAAGGACCATACATTCTTAAGAGGAAAAAAAAAAAAAGACAGAGGACATTGTAGGCTGTGATTCTCAACAGAAGCTGTGAACTGCTGCCAAAGGACATAATTACATTCACTCCCACCTTAGAGAAGGAACCTTGTTGTTTTTTGAAGACAAATCAAAAAAAGGCCCTAAGCTACCCATCAAATGTAGAAACGAGGCATAATAAGCTTGGTTATTACAGCAGCACCTGATTTTATCAATTTCATAACCCTCAGAATAAATCTCAAAAATCCCCATTGTAGCCTAGCTGCTCCATAAGGGTTTATCCCTGATTGACCTAATAATGAAACTGATGCTCATTAGAGACTTTTGCCTCATCGACAAGGATTTGCTTCTTGTGATCTATTCACACTCTGTGTCCTTCTGCTGTCCTCTGCACCGACACCGACTCCCACGGCTGCGTGGGGCTGGCCCTGGTGTCAGCACTTACTGCATTTGTCTCTGTGCAGATGAAGGCCAAGGTGTCAGGCTTCACTCTTGCCAAATTTCAGCCTAGCCCTGCATGTTTTCCTTAAAAATAATAATAATAAAAAAGGAATCCAAAGAAAGGTAAATGGAAAGATCATCAGCAAAAGTACAAAAGAATTTTTTACAGCACAAAACATCACGGTGAGACAAAATCCCTGTGTTATATGCCAGCTTCTGATCAATTCCAGTCTATTGCTGAGCTTGTTCAAAGAGTCTAATTAGCACTATCTAGCCACTTGTAAGCACTGGTATTTAACAGTATGCATTTCATTCTTGCTTCCAAAGAAAATATAACAAAAAATACACAACTGGCTTTGCTTCTAGGTGCAACAAGACCTAAGTCATATGATAAAAAGTGCATATGAATTTCAAAAATGGTCTTTATACGATATCAAACTTAACTTTGCCACTGAACAGAGAACTTCATGGTTCATACAGTGAAAGCTTGCTGTGTGCATTCCCTGTGTAACAAGTTAAATGGCTTTCAGTAACTGTGCTTACAGTGTTTCAATGAGACCCAAATATATAAGAAAACTAAATATCATATTCTTTACATAATATGGCTAAAATGCTGGTAAATTCACAGTTACCATACTCTAGGTATTAGACAAAAAGTCCCCTATTTACATTGAATAATATGTACACATTTGGTTTGTGGAAAGCTCCAACATCGTAACAGTTTCTCCTCTGTGAAAGTTGTAGGAAAAAAAAAATCTTAATCATCATAGAAATATATATATTCCCAGCCATCAATACATTTAATATATTTTTGTGTCTGGATATAAAGAGTGAAGTGTCACTAAGTTGGTCATGACTCCTGATGATCTTGAATTAGCAGATTTATTTTTTAGTGTCTCTCTTAAGAGCTTCTTAAGGGTGCAGAAATTAAAAATTATACATTTCAATAGCTGATCACTTCAGTGTGTGTATGTATGGTTCCACCCCCCCCCACGTGT
>JAOEGS010015177.1:0-17222 GCA_025447755.1 Corythornis vintsioides
TCTGTGGTGAAAAACACATTCAGCAAGTTGCTTGTGATCGCTGCTCCCATCTGATGACAAAAATAATTTGGTAGCTTGCTGAGTTCAATAGGAGCAGAAACAGCTGACAGCATATTCAGTATTTCAGATGTGTTGTCAGGTCTCCAGGTCTTCTCCTAAGTACACTACAGAATCATGCATTCAGGAGTATTGAGGTGCTCAAAAGGCACAGGTGACTCTTACAGAAGAGCAAGTTTTCAAAGCAATACACCTGGGGTTTGCTGTCATTGTCTCCTGCCTTACACAGGAGCTCTTTTCAAAACTAGCTTGCTAGCCAGACATTTTTTACTGCCCTTAGTGACTCTGTCCTGTTTAAAGCAATTTTGCTTTAACTTAAGCCAAAATGATTGAGTAGTTTCAAGAACATAGAAATAGATGGAACATCTCCCACTAGGGCATACCTACCTTTTCTTCAAGAGCTTCAGAACACCTGCAGAGCAACAAGTTCACCACTCTGGCAAGGAGCCCAAGCCCTGTGACTGAATATCCCTCTTGGGACAGAGGCCTCTGATTCCATACTGTGACATTTTGGGGGCTTACCACCAGTCCCTCTGTTAAATGCAGGGGTCAGCAACCAGGGGTCAGCAACCTCACAAAGAACTTTTGTTGTTCTCCCCCCAAAACAGTAGGGACTCAGAAGCTAGAAACTCCTACTCTTGTAGCAGTAAGATACCACACACATCAGTACATGATGGTATAAAGAAAAAGAACAGTTCTCTATCTAAGCCAGTAAAATAAAAACCCTGCCACCTGCTGACGATATTGTAGCATGTGATCACAGCATCAGCTGCTAACCCCTGCACTAGGCAACAGCACAGAGTGGATAAATAACCAGATTAAAGAGCCATGCACAGATTTACCTGGCTGAAACTGGTCTCAGACATTTAACTTCCCATGGGTCAGATCACAGCCATCACATCTCAGTCACTACCAACCTGTACCAGAGAGGGAAGGACGACTCAGAAACAACAGGTTCTGCTATGGGGTTCACAGTGCTGAGCCAAGGCCACCCCCAAGGCATGAACAGAGCTACTGTGGGTTTCTCTGGGCTCAGCTAGACAAAGCACCTCCAAAGTAGGAGACACAGGTGTCTCATACCTACTAGGAGAGGGACATAGATAACAAGCAGCTGTGGAGAGATCATTTCCTTAAGACACACAGAGACTCCTAGGGTAGCAGGACTGGGAATGAAACTGCCCTAGGGGTGTCATCCTCACATCCCAAAGACTTAGCAGGGAACAGCACAGCTACTTCAGGTTGGCTGACAAAGGCAGGGAGTCATCTATGGGCTAGCTGCCACGTGAGCCAGTCAAACACTAGTGCAGCAGTGCAGGAACAGAAGGAAGCAAAGGGCAGCTTCTGGCTCCACAAAAAAGTAGGCACCAATGACACCAGCATGTCAGCCTCTATGCACCAGGGACCAACCTGTAAGTATTAATATTTTATTTCCAGGAGTATCTTCTTCTAACCTAATATCTGCTGTACAAAAAAGGCACAGACAAGCTGGAGAGGATCCAGAGAAGGGCCGTGAGGATGATCAGAGCACTGGAAGATCTCTGAGAAAGAAAGGCTGAGAAAACTAGCTTTGTTCAGCCTTCAGAAAAGAGGGCTTAGGGGAAAACCTTATTACCATGATCCAGTACACAAAAGGTGGCTACCAAGAAGATGGAGACTCCCTTTTTTACAAGGAGTCACATGGAAAAGAAAAAGAGTAATGGGTACAAGTTACTCCTAGGGAGATTCCAATAGGACTCCAGAAGATTTTTCATCATGAGAACAATTAGACACTGGAATAATCTCCCAAGAGAAGTGATGGATTCCCCTACACTGGTCAGTTTTAAGGCTCAGCTTGTCAGGGTGCTTGGCCACCTCATTAAATTTACTTACTTCCTGAAACCTTGCAATGTTGGACTTAAGATGATCCTTAAGGTCCTTTCCAACCTGATATTCTATAGTTCTATAACCTGACTCCAGGGCCTCTAGCTTCCCCATCAGCTAGCTGCACCTCAGACTGCTGTGACACCCCAAAAGCATCCCAGGCAATGCTCTGGGCAGGCATGGACAATACTCAAAAATCAGCGCTAAGGACAACACTGAAAGTCGAATGAAAACCTACAGATATTCAAAAGTCATTAAACACTAGAAACCACCACTTACGAGGCCTTTGAACAAAAAACATACAAAGCTTTAATCTTCCTCCTCTCTTATTTTGCCTTATTATTTGTCTTCTGCTCTTGCCCTTCACCAGATATGAGCACTGCAGAGGACCTGTACAACTCACAGCAGCTATGGACCCCAACACAAGGCATAGTGGGGACACGTCTGCTTTGGGCTGGTTGCATACCATTAGGCTTGTTAACCCTTCTCTCTCTGGAAGCAGAACTCCCTGGAGGACAGAACGGATCCTCTAACAAACACCAGTGTATAATATCCTTCAAGGAGCGGGGTGGGAAAAGCAGAATCTCCACAAAGAATCACACCATTATCAGAGAACACACAAGGGAACGTGGAAGCATGAAAATATGGGCCTGTTCCTTATGAGATAAGCTAAGAAATTATTTTTATGTTCTGTACTGAAACAGTTTCACTCACTCTCCAAGAACTCCATCTGGGACTCTTCGGTGTTGATGCAGATGGCATTGAAGCCCTCGGTGGGAGCCACACTGCGCTTGACATAATTGGTTGCTAGGGAGTGGAGAACGCTGCTCTTCCCAGCCCCATCCAGCCCCAGCACCAGGATCTGCTTGCCGTGTCCTTTACCCTGCAAAGCGAGGGGCAGCACGCTTAGCCGGGGGGCTGGGGCATCGGTGAAGCTCCACAAGGCTAAGGGGACGAAGGAGGCGCAACAAAGGGTCTGGAAGGAACAGCAAAAGCCTCTTGGCTGTGCGGGGAAGATGGCGCTTGGGCTCCTGGCCGCAGAGCACGCTAGGAGATAGGAGGAAGCCAGGGACAGCAGCCAGCCCCGCGCGGCCCAGCCCGGCGTTCCGCAGCTGGGGAGGAAAGTGGAGAGAGCGGCCCCGGCCCCGCCGCGCTACCCAGGCCTCCGAGGGCATCGAGACGGGCGGATTAGATGCAGCCCTACCGAAAGGCCCCGGCCGGCCCCGCTGGCACTCCCCGGCCCAGGGGCCTTGCCCCGCCACCCCGGCCCTGCCCCGGTACCTGATCGGCGGCAGCAGAAGCGGCGGCAGCGCAGGCGGCTTGCAGCGCGGGCCGGCTGCGCAGGCGGGCCCAGACCCAGACCGCCACCGCCGCGCCCCCCGTCACGGCCACCGCCGCCCCGCACAGCGTGGCGAGCCGCAGGCGAGTGCCCATGGCCGCCCCGAGCGGCCCGCGCCGCGCTCGGACACACGTGCGGCTGCACGCCCAGCTCCCCCGCCAGCCCGCAGCGGCCCGCTCCCTCCCCGCCCCACGGGCTCGGGGCGTCAGGCGGCTTCCAGCTGCCAGAGCAAGGCCGGCTTTCCCCGCGACTCCTGCTGAGCCCTGCCCCCAGCGCAGGCTGTGCACCCAAGGAAGCGACTCGGGCACTGCTGCCCGGGGAGCCAGGTCAGGGCTGCAGGAGAGTGCCGCAAGGCAGCGTTTCCAACGAGATGGCGTTTCAGCCACAGCTGGCCCAAGGCCATGCCTGGAGAACAAAGCTGCATTCACCCCCTGTAACTCTTTTCTCCACCCTCCAGAAACTGAACTGCTGCAAGACAGTGATCTCACCTGTACTCACCCACTGTTCCCTAAGAGGAAGCACAGCACCCAGGCGAGACATTTTTTTAAGCCACAGGAACAGTTCTCTTGCTCCCTGCCTCTTTGAGATTTTTTTCAGTTAGAAGCCATCACGTTGTGGGATGACATCTGACAATTTACCTCAAGGTGCCATTTCTAAAAATGAAAAGCCCAAGTATAGAAAAATGGTTTGACTACATTCAGACCAACAGTTTCAAGACATTCTTGAGGGCTATCAGGGTGCTAGAAGAGTAAACATATTCCAGCATACCACCAGCTTCTACTTGAGCAGCATAAGGGTCCTCCAAAGTAGCCCAACACCAGATCCAGATGCTTTATTTTACCTTATTCTTGTGTCAAGCCCCCTAGAACAAGGCAGTTGGCTTGCAAAAAGACAATGAGTTAAGCTGCCAGACACTTCACCATGCTTTCTCCTAACAGCCTTGCTCTTTCCCTGAGGATTTTCTTCCCCTGTATCATCCAGCCCATATGTTGCTTACCAAGACCCTTAGTGCATGTGCTCTTTGGTGGTCAGTGACTGACTGGGATGAGACACAAAACAGTGCTTGCATCATGCACAGTCACTGTCAACTGCATCTCTTAAAGGCCTTAAAGGAGAAACATAAATCTATGTTTCAAGATGTTCCTGATTATTCCAAATTTTCTAGATGTCTGGTGAGCAGACTCACCGTGGTGTCTATTCCAGCCCACATCCCCCCCCCACATATTGCTGACAAGCAGGACGGAGATCTGGATGCCAAGTCTTCCACCAGCACTTGCTTTTGACCTTTATTCTGCAACCAGCATCATCTGCTGAGGGAGGGAGGGAGGTTACCCAGCCTGCTTTTTACCACCCTCCTTTAGCCCCTTTCTTCTTCTTCTGTTGCTGTTTCTTCTTGGTGGCTGGGGCACCAGCAGGTTTTTGGTGCCTGGGAGGGATGACGTTACTCGTGGCTGAAACAGCTGCAGCGCTGCCGGGCCGAGGGGAGGTAGGTGGGCTGCTGGCAGTCCTACTGGCATCCCTGCAGGGAAGAGGAGAGAAAAAGATACCACATGGGTTCACAGCCACCTGCAAGATGTGGCACTACTGCCAGAAGCTGACAGCAAAAAACAGCAGCTGCCCCATAAGACAATTACAGAGCATTCTGCACGGGAGGGCACTCACACAAGATCTTAAGCTTCACCGTACACAGAAGGGCTGGATGGAGTGTGTCTCAAAGGGCAGGCAATCCCCTTCTAATTAATGTTCACTACACAGTGTAAGCCCTCAACAACAAAAGCATGGCTAAATTTTGAATACTGAGGTGTCAGATCATGCAACATGAGAGGCCTGTCAGATCCTCACACTTCAGCGGAGCAAAATCAGCATCTTTCTCTCTCCTTAACAACAAAGGCACCTTGGTGCCAGCTCCCCTTGCAAACTGCTCAAGCCAGAAGTGTCACAAAAAGCTTTCAATGCTTCTTTTTTGAGACAGTTGTGCAAAGGCAGCACTGTCAATTCCCTACATTGCTACTGTTTTACAAGTACCTTCTCTCAGATGCTAGTAAGTCACCCTCTCGCTGTCAGGCCTCACAGGCAATGGTAAAACTGATTCCAGCTCAAATGATCAATGTATCCTTAGTAGGAAGGATAGTGTTTTCCCAAATCATGACCAGTGATTCTCCAACTGCCAAAAGACTTAATAGCAAATAGCTGAAGATAGAATAATAGAATTATAGAAATGTCTGGGTTGAAAGAGACCTCTAGAGCTCATCTAGTCCAACCCCCCTGCTGAGAGCAGGGACATCAGCAACTAGAGCAGGTTGCTGAGAGCCTTGTCAAGCCAGTCACCTTAAATGTCTCCAGGGATGGAGCCTCAATCACCACCCTGGGCAACCTGTTCCAGTGCTCCAGCACTCCTAATTTAAAACCATGCAAAATTCATCTCGTTGTCTAAGCCAAGGAAAGCACATTTTTAATTAGACTATGATAATTTCTTTTGCACCTTTCTTTGCACCTTCAAGCTCTGCAAAATGGGTACTTACAGTTCTGAGGAGCTAGCTGTGGTTGAACCCTGAGTCCCCTTGCCAACCTGATCCTTCTTCTTGCCCTTCTTCCTTCCACGGTAGTAGGAACGCTCTCGCATTGGAAGCCACCGCTCAGGGTCAGGAGTCACTTTGGGGTCATAGTTCTTAGGGAGCTTTCCTGCAGAACACCCAGTACCAGGCAATGAGACTGTGGCCAACATACCAGACAGACATCCCCAAGGGATACACATGGGATGTCTGTGGCCAGGAAGCACAAAGACCCAGTGACCCACATCGTTCTATCAGGGCATTGATCTCAGTTCTGTGGGCCTACCCAAACAAGCCAGCATGAAGGTTCACAGGGACCCAGTCCCATCAAAGGGCTCCAGCTCCCAGGGAGCTGAAGGCTGGTTACTTGAAGAAACAATCTGGTGAACTCTCTGAAGCTGTGTCAACCACCAGGAAAATCGACTTACCCTTCTTTTTTTTCTTCTTCTTCTTCACTTCCCCTTGTCTGAAAAGCAAGAAGGGAAACACCTGCTGTGACACAGCAGACAAGTCAACTGACAATCAGTTTTGCAGGAAGCTAAGCCCTTCTCATCTCTCTCAAAACTTGGCCTGCTTCTACCTGAAGCTCCTTGCAGTTAAACTACAGGGTCACTTTCCACCAGCCTACCCTCCACACCCAATGTGGTTCTTTTGCTACCCCAAAGAATGACAGCACCAGAGCTACAGCAGCCCACTTTACCCTTGCTCTTTCTGTTGGTTGTCTCCAGCAAGCTTCCCAGCTTTCTTCCGAACATAGGTTGCTCCATGGGAGTTCTCCAGAGCATCAACATCTACTTTCAGTGACATAGTGTCCGAGGAAGGCAAGTGTTTGCTAAGGCTGCAAGGGAGAAGTTCAGGGACGCAAACCAGCAAAAAAGAGATAAAACACCCACATCTGTCCAGACAGCAACAGGCAGCTTCAGCTTGAACAAATGAGGCCTGCCAGCAATGCAGATGCCAGAGGGGCCTACAGGCTAGTTCTGTCTCTCTCACCAGCTTCCTACACAAGCTGGGATGAGCTGCTTAGTCACCACCTGCCTCACTTGTGCATTCTTTGCTATAGGGACAGAAGCAGCAACTTCTATGCAAGCTGATCAGGGTGGCAAAAGCAATATGTGAACCTGGTATTTTGGGTCAGTGAGAGCTTAGCTTATCAGGCACAGTCCTGCATTACTACCAGCAGATTTAAGATTTCAGCAGCTCCTATTTTTGGTTCCACCTAGTCATAAGTTATCGATTCTCAGAGAGAAGGAGGCCAAACCCAAAAGGGTCCTGGGATCCCACAGTAATTAAACCAATTAGGTAAAGAATGTAGTACCAGACACTTGACCCGGATATGCAGCTGTTCTGGAGTTATCTGTGTCTTACTTCAGGTGAGAGTGGGCCTGAACTCCCTGACCAGATGAAATTCAAGGAAGTAATGCCCAAATGCCTCTTTCTTTGCTCTGATAACCACCATCAAAAGGATACACTTTAGCTTTTTCAGGGTCCACCAAGGAGTAGGCAGAGATCAGCTGTGCCAGAGTATGCACATCTTTTGGGTTTTGCCTTTGCAAGGGAAAAAAAAAAAAAAAAGGACCAAATGACCAACGTACACATTAATCCCAAAGGCTGGTATTTACCATGCAGTGCTTGCTGCTGCAACATAGCTACCATCTGTGGGGGACAGGCACATCAGTCTGTGCTGTCCTCCAGCACACATCACCAAACATCACAGGTGCCAACAAAGGGAGGTGCAGACATCTCCAGAATCACCAAGCAGGCAATGAAAGATGAAAAACCTTCAGGTCACAGTAGCAAAGGCAAGTTGTCACCCCTCAAAAGTCCCATAAAGTGCATAATCAAGTTTAAAACCTACACATACATGGTTTATGCACCACTAGGAAAAAATATGCATTCCAGTCCCCTAGGTCACCTTCAGTGCACACAAGAGGCCTCTGAGAGAAGTCAAACAGGTTTTCAAGTAAACATCAGCTACAGATAGAATTATTCCTCCTCATTCCAAAACATGGCTTTGTATTGGAGCAAAAGCAACTCTAAAAACCAGTCACCCAACACTGCCTGGCACCAGAGAGCTTGAAGACATCTCTGAATGGAGACCTGTTCAACAACCACCCAACTCACTTCCAGAGCTCCTCCAAGTCGCTGATGGCTTCCTTCTTCCTGCCATGCTTTAGTTTGAAGTTGGCAGCTTCCCTTATCAGTGACAAATGGACAGGAGACTTTGGCTGAAAGACACAGCAGCCATAATTAATTCCTCATTATCACAACATGGAGGCCAACTCTAGCTGGCTTTAATGCCCCTGAGACCTGGCCTATGATGTGAGGCAGAACAGCATGGGGCAAGGCATCTTGCTCCTCACAGTGCTCCCTCATCAGGGAGAAGGCCTGGTTGCTACACTTGGGCACTCACTGCCATTACTCTCCTAATCTGGCAGGAGCTGCTATTCCCTGTTTGCAACACACCTAAAATAATGAAACAGTGATAAAATGAGCACTCACAAAACAGTAGCTCACAGGTCTCTCAAACCCCAACCGGCTGAGCTTCTGGGGCTATGCATCAACAGGAAAAGCTAAGCTGGACTAGCTAGGAAAGACTGAGACAAATCCTTATTCATTGGCTCCTCTGGTCTGACTTGCCTGGAATTGCTGATACCACTGGATAGCTTGTGTGAAGACCTCAATTGCACTGTCAATGTCCTCTTCATGACTGTACATTGTCACCAACGCAGATACCTGCAAACATTCAAGAGCAGCTTATAGCAGATCCTTACACAACCTGTCTAAAGACAGCAGTTCAGAATAGGATTTCCCAAAAGCAGAGAGAATATGAGCTTTCTGCTGTCCCTGAAAACCAGCCATGGCAGCAGCCAGGACACCCAGGCAAGACCTTTCTATCCAGGTCCCTTCCAAAGGCATGTCCCCACCAATGCTTCTACACTACAAGCTTAAGACTGCATTCAAGAACCTTCTTGTCTTAGCTTTTTCTCTGCTTGTCACTGGACATGGTTCCATTAGAAACCATATTTTTCCCTCACACTCTATCCCAAGAACCATGGAAAAAGAAATCAGCACTGAAGCGAGGATACAGACACCACCTGTTTGTCTGCATGCCAGTCACACTGAGAGGTGACCCATGACAAGGATCTGGCTGCCCCCATAAATTATTCTGGTCATTCACACTTGCAATTGGAACAGACCTTCAGCTGTCAGCTGCTGCTCAAATGCTCATCAGGCTTTTCTGAATACCAGATGTGGACATGCATGCAGACCAGAGCAATGCTGTGGGGATGGACACATGTCACTTCTTCCCTAATGCCTAAAGTTGTCCTACAGCTACTTTAAAAGCTTCCCAACAGCACATAACAGGGAAACAGCTACTTCAGGCATGTTATGCAAGTAAATCCAGGCAACACACAGGTCTGAGGGATAACAAGAGTGGGATCACAGGCAGAGAACATCTTTGCTAATAGGCAGAGTACTTCTTAGGCTAGGTTCAGGCCACCTGATGCAAGTTCTAATCCCACCTTTGTCGAAGACAAGGAAGGCTCTAATTCCCTGCATATGCTCAGGTCAAGTGAAGCCCATAGGAAAGAGGCAAGAGGGAGCAGGCAGTACAAAGCTGTGCTACATGGAAAAAACACGGTTCAGATTGAGTTTTGCTTACCATACCAGGCTTGTGCTGCAGTTCTTCTATGCTCCTCAGGATCATACAGGCTTTGGTGACACTGCCTAGAAGGGAGATGGGAAGGAACATGCTCTGAGAGGCTTGTGAACTTACAGCCAAAGGTAAACAATGAGGATGTAATTATTCTCTTCTCAGAATATCTCCTGTTTCCAGAAAGAAGGGACAGGCCACTATACCAAGGACCTTTCTGCCCCTACCATATCCTGCAAGGATCCAGGAGCAAGCTTTTGCAAGCACATTCTTCTCTTCCAGCAGCAACTCTGTGCTGCCCAAATGTATAGAGGAATTATAGTGTCAGGAAGCCCCATGCTGCTCCCAAGAGCCTCCTGCCCCAGAAGAGATTCAGCCCTGTTATTAACAAAGACTGTAGGCACATCTGCCAGGAATCTGTGGAGCCTGGATATCCAGACATCAAGCTGTGAGGATGATCCTGCCATAGCCGTATAATGCCCAACTAAGACCATCCCTGCTCTGCACCCGTCACAACAGTGACTGCAGCAAAAATCACCCTAAAGTCTGTTTTGTTCTTACTCTTTGTACATGTGTAAACAGTTCCCAACACAGAGGATACCTTGAGCAATTTTTAGCTGTGCCATTGTCAGCTTGATCTCAGCTGCGTTGACAGGGTGCTGGTCTGCAAAGTCCTGAGAGTCAGAGGAAAGAACAATTCAACACGTGTGTGGGCACCAGGCTGCTGTGCTCACATCATGCTCAGTCACAACAAGCTGGCAAAAGCTAAAGGAAGTTTTCCACCACAGGCAGGCTTCAGCACACAGCAGAGGAGGGCCCCAAAGTGTGCCAGCAACCCATCACCCTCTCAGATTTCCATCCCCGACTACTCACACTCTCTCCCAAAAGGAGGCTGCTGCACACTGCTTACTCTAAAAGTCTGCTACAGCTTCTTAGGCAGAAAAATCAGAGGTGAAAAGGAACTATTTCCCTTTAAAAGCAGCATCACTCATTTGCACTCAAATCCTTTCCAGCAGCATTACATCAAACCAAAATAAGCACAATCAGACACACCTGGAAATTTAAACCAGCTAAAACAAGCTGAGGGTAACAACACGTAAGAACACAAAGCACAACTTTAAAAGGCCATTAAGTGAAAGTATTCTTGTGGCCAATCTACCTGCAGAAGCCCTACAGCCTTTGCATGCTGCTTCTCCCGACACAGCTGGGCTGCCTGGATAAGCACAGGGAGCAGGTGCTCAGGGCTCTGTGACTGCAGGCTTGCTGACAGCTTACGGCACTGCTCTGCCTGAGGAGGAGGAAGAAAGAAAGAAAACATTTTTTTTCAACCTCTGCAAGCACTGCCTAGTCAAACTCTTGTGGAGTAAATCTGTAGCTACATACTGCAGACCAGTTTCCCCTACCTGGTTAGTGTACATTGCCAGCAAAGCTTTGTTGAATTCAATTGCCTGGAGCTGTTTCTTGGAGAGTTTATGCTCAACACCTTCTGCATTGGTCAGTTTCACCTTTTTCTTTGAGTCAAAGACATTTTGGTCCTGGAAAAATCACACATCATGAGATTATTTCACTACCTTCCTTGAAGGAGAAAAGGTCTCTGGGTCTGACATCTAGCTACCCTTTAGGGAAAAAAAAATTATACCCTCTCTATCTGCAAAAGCAGAGAAGCAGGCTGAATAACCACCAGGAAGGGCTGCATTGAAAGTGGCAAGGTAATTCTATACCTTATTAATTGTGATTATGTTATTTGCAATGACAGCAAGGAGTCCTACATCTGTTGGCCTGCAGACAAGAAGAGCAGAAGGCACATTGTTATTAAACAGTGGTGTCTGTACAGATGGAAGGCTAAGCACTTGTTTCAGAAAAGCCCTTACTTCAACTTTATTATTTGATTGTAGAGCTGTAGAGCATCCTCTGTACGACCCTGCAGCTGCATGATGTAAGCCATCTGACCATGGATAATGGCCAGCTCTGCTTCAATGTCTTCCTCTGTCACATCCTGAACAAAAAGCAAGGCAAAAAGAAAAAAAGCTGCCACCTCACCTCTCCACTGGCTTCAGTGTTCTGCTGGCTAATGTCTATGAGCTTTCTTGGGCAGTAATACAAGCAAAATACTCCAGTTACAGCTGGTGAAGGTTGTAACCACAGCACAAATACCAGCATAACTGTATTGAAATAGAAAAGAAAGCTTCCACCTGCTCTTGCAAGTATCTGAAGATACCCTTAAGTTGTGCACCAAACCTGTCCCTCTGCTTGGCCGATGGCAGTGGTTACAAATTTCCTGGGTTTCCCACCACCCATTTGGTATGTTCATCCATAGTAGGGATGGGCTGCAGGGAGGTTTCAGGCATCCTGCCCCCATCCTGCCTGTCTGTATAGGCAACTGTGCAAGGAGCACAGCAGCAAACAGTCTGCAGTGTTAGCTACCCTCCTGCAACATCCCAGCAGCAGTGGCAAGCCTTGCTGGGTAATATGCACAGCAGCTTTGGCCCTCCTCTGGCTATGAGGAGGACACTTCATGAGCACAAAGTCTTTTTGCACCTCCTCCATGCTAGTGCAAAGCAAACCCTTCCCAGAACAACACCAAGAACTTACAGAGTCTTCTGACAGCGACTGGCGGCACAGCTCTGGAGGGAAAAACAAATTCAAGAACACAATTTAGAAGGCTTTAGGAGAAAAAAAACCAATAGCATAGAGATGTGGGGAAGCATACTTTTTTCACGTATCCCTGAAACTTGGTTAGCATTACCAGGGCACATCAGACTACAAGTCTGATAATGGAGGAGACTAAGCAGGACAGAGAAGACTAGATGATGCAGGAGAGTATCACATGCACAGGAGATGCTGTCCCTCCCAGAGCCAGCTTCTGAGAGCAGTCACACACTCATCTTCTCTCCTGAGCAGATTTCCTTTAACTCAGCTCCTAATATTTTTCATAGGGATCACTCAGTTGCAACTGCTCACCCTCCTGGGAGTTAAGTGCTGCAAGCCTATGTCTACACCACCTTTTATGGGGCAGCAATTCCATCAGCTTTCAGTGCACTTTATGAGGCATTTCCTAACTTTCCAGACCTCACCAGAACATCACTGGTTTTGCTCTCTAGAGGACGACTACCATAGCACATAGGCTGAAATTACACATGTCTAATAAATCAGATGCATGGGAAAACTGCTATTCTATCATCAAAATAGGACAGAACTGATATAATTTTCTCCCAATAGCAATTAGATCAGAAAGAAATAAATTCTTCCTAACTCACGCCCCTGCATTTTTTGGTTGGTTTTGTTGTTTATTATTGTGGTTTGGTTTTGTTTTGTTTTTTTAAACACATACCAAATCCCCCTTTTACCTCAGTGAAAATATCTCTTCACAAAAAATGACCCCAAAAACTCACCATTTGGCTTACACTAACTTAATACCCAAGTCAGATCATGAAGTATTTTTATTTTTTATACTATACATTTATGTGTATGTACACACACACACACACACACACACACACACTAACAAAACAAGTAGTCAAAATAGATAAGACTATTTGCTTGTGAGAAGAGATTACACTCATGTCTACTTCCTACTTCAAAAACTGCTCCAAGGCACTGAACAACAGTCAGGGATGTGTAAGAGAGCCAGGACATGGCACATGCCCCATGGCTCTGAAAGAGAGATGCAGATGAACACAAGAACACCAGTTTTGTCAGGAACCATCTGGGAACTCAGAATAAATCCTGCTGCTGGCCAGTTTTTAAATTTACAAAACCTTTCTCTGTGATTAAGCACATCTGCAGACAGCAGGTAACTACCTGTGTCACATCAAGCTTCCCTCCCACCTCACCATGGTTTTACCTTCTGCTTTATGGAGTTTTTTCATTGCTTCATTCAACTTCCCTTGCCCAATCAATGCACATGCACTGTTATAACACAGCTCGTAGGTAGCTTCTCGAAGACCCAAATCCTCCTAGCACAAAAAGCAAACATAACACTGCATGAACACCAACTCATCCATACAGATCTGACAGACAACTGACAAAAGCAATAGTTTTCACATACACTCTGTTCCTTGCAAAATACATCCAGAGGGAATTTTAAGAGGGCACACACCTGGCAAATCAGTCACAGCACAGAGGATTTTCCCCTCACACTACACAACAAAGCCAGAGGCAATTGACAAAGCAGCAACAAAACTCCAGCCTGAACTTGAGAACTACTTGAGGGCAGGCAAGAACTGCTTATCTGGAGAACTAAAAGCAGATCCACAGAGTGTCTTCTGAGGAGAGGCCGAGGGAGTTAGGATTGTTTAGCCTGAAGAGGAGGAGGCTGAGAAGAGACCTTAGTGATCTCTACAGCTACCTGAAAGGAGGTTGTAGTGATATGCTGGTGTTGGCCTGTTCTCCCTAATAAATAAAACAGGACGAGAGGATATGGCCACGAGTTGTGCCAGGCAAAGTTCAGCTTGGATATTAGGAAGCATTTCTTTACTGAAAGGGTAGTTAAGCAGTGGAACAGGCTGCCCACGGTGGAGACACCATCCCTGGAAGCATTCAAAAACCAGGTGGATGAGGTGCTTTGGGACATGGTCTAGTAGTCATGGAGGTGTTGGGTAGAAGGTGGGACTTGATGACCTATCTTAACAACCCTCTGAGTCTATGAAAGCTGAGCGTGCTGTGCACACCAAGGACAAAGATTTATGAAAAAAGGAGATCACAGCCTGCACTGTTCATTAAAAAACCTGTTAATTAACTTACAAACAACACACTTGTAAATTAACAAACTAACATGCCACATACTTACTGGCATCACCTTCTCCCATGTGCTTTGTGCTGCCACGACAGCAGAGAGGTTGGTTTTCCTTTCTTCCTCATACTCATCCTGGGAGTTGCGGATGAGATCCCTGTAGGCAGCCAGACAGTCATCGTAACGCTCCAACCTGTACAACTGAGCAAGTGAAAGAATCAGCCTTCAGAACACTATTTCCTTGGGTGTGCTAGTAACTGCAGTCTCTTTCCTCCCTCCCTCTGGACTGGCAACAGCAATGCCCTACATATTTTAACATTACTAACATTTGCATCTAGCTAAAGGGCACACTGTGTAGATTACACCTGCAGGGATTCAAGCAACGACACCAGACACTATCAGACCAACTGCACAGTTCTTACTCCTAAAACAGCTTCTTTCAAAGCAACAGTTTACACAGTTTTGTCCCCAGACGGCCTTTTTCCATATTAGTTCACCTCTCTGAGGGGGAATAAAAGAACTCTCATGCAGCTGAGACAAGACAGCCATTTTTTCACAGAACTGATCTGATCAAATAGGAAGAAAACAGAGAAGAAACACAATTTGTTTTCAGCTTCACTTCTAACACACAATACATCAGGTCCCATGTTGCCAGACAAGTATCTAATGCGAGCACATGGTTCAACCACAAATCTCTTCCATCCTCCATCTCCTCATCCAAGTGGCTACTAACAGGCCAGACCCAGGAAAGAAGACAGTGTCACTAATGTATTGCTTTGGTTCAGTGGTAAAAAGATAACAACCCTGCCTCCAGCAACAGGTGACTGAAGCTCCACTTAGAACAGCTGGGAACTGTACCTCTCCTTACCTTCAAGGCAGAGAAGGCAATTCTGTCCCCACATTTGTCCTGCATTAGAGGAGGAAACAGGGCACCCAGCGTATGAAACCCCCACCAGAAAGAAAAGCTCATAATTACCACTTGTCCATAAAGCTCCTTCAGCTTGTCTGTTTGCTGACTGGCACTCTGAATGGTCTTGAGAGCATTTTCAATACGATTCAACCTGTACTCACAGTAGGCCTTCTCAAAGGCAATAATGTCACTGCAAAGAGAAGACAGATGCTGACAGCACACACACACACACACACTGTAGACTTCAAGCAACTGCCTTCACCCACCTGAACACACTTACTTAAGCAGCTCTAATTAGCCACAAACTGCTACATTCCATAAGAGCCAAACACCATAGGTGAGCATATGGTCCTAGATTACTGAATTATCTGCTGAGCACTGGAAATGTCTTAAACCTACTTTGTGTACAACAAAGGAGTACAAAAAATTCACCTAAAATAAGAGGTTCCATTTTTTCTGGTGTTTCCAGACATATTTCATTTCCCCTCAAGCCTCGTACTGATGAAGTGAATCAAATGCTTCAAGGTAAAACAATACCAAGCTTCAGAATGTGACACTTCTCATAAGGACAAGGCACATTATTAGAGCAAAAGACTGTTACTGCAAATTTGCAAACACAACCAAATTGTAGAGAGAGAAAGGATATGGTATAAAACACAGTTCTCCTTATCATCTGATACTAAGCCAAGAATAACATTAACCTCTTTTGAAATATCAGCACAGCAAAACTGAAGCAAGAGTCTGTCAATGTTATCATAAAAGTGGCTTCCACTTAGCACCTTCCCTGCCAAAGTCACCACTTAAAGGAAAATCAGAGATTCCCTTAGTTCATCACTGGTGCCACTTGTCACCAATTACTTTTTGCCTACTTAAAACAACCTTAAAGCAACCTCAGTCCAGCTGAGTCTGAAAACAAATGACATTAAGAATGAAAGCAAAGCTATAGGCCTCAGTTTGGGATAGGGCAGCTTCAAGGCAGAGCAAGAAACACCACTTCTCCAGCTCTGCAGGAAAAAAAGCCAAGCTGAAGAAATTATAGGGAGAATTCTGAAAACAGTTGAATTAAGAGAAATTACTTCTCCTCACCATATGCTATAAACACAAGCTAAAAAAGAAAATAAACATCTTCCATTCCAGGAAAGAAGGAATTTGTGAGTAAGGTAATGATGCTTTATTCCAATGTGAACATAAGCAAAGGTATGTTTCATTGCACTGAGAAAAGAGCCCCAAGAAGCAGCAGGATCAGCCAAGGAAAACTTACAGCTCACTGGCAAGGGCTTCTCACTTCTCTCTCCCCCTGAAAGCTGTCCTCTTGCCATGTACAAGCTACGACCACGTCAACAAGCAGAATCAGCATACAAAGTGGCTGAAAGCTACACTGGGAAAAATCCCTTCAGTAGTAGCAGCAGGATCTTAGACTGTCTCAAACTCATCCGGACCACACATCACACCCAGGATAAACTGGTGTTTTACTGAGAAGCCTAGTCCTAATGGCAGCAAGCACTGCCTGCTCTATGTTTTACTGCCTATTAGTCCCCTCCCCCGAAACTGCAGCAACTGGGCAAGAACTTGTGGTTTCATATTTTGTAGACTACAAGATGACGCAACTCACCTGGTTAAGACCTTAGTGTGAGTGTTAATTACACCAAGGGCTTCCTTGAAGTTCCCATTCTGAATAAGACACACTACTTTACACTGAAGTGCAGTCACATCATCCTTGTTGATCTGCAGTACTGGAGAAGAAATCAGTGTCAGCACAACCATCTAACTCATTCTCAGGCACCTTTAGGCTTTGTAAGAGGTGCATGTTGCTACAGTTGCAAAAACCCATCATCAAGAGCAATCACATCCATTTGAAAGGGTCCTGGAATGACTTGCTTTTGGTTAGATCACAAAACAAATCCTGTCAGATTAAAATAATCCAGTAGAGACTGAATTTAACCCGAGTGACCACTGTGCTCACATGGCTGGAACAGAGCTGCACTAAGGGACCTATACACACCGGGACAAACCTTTCAGTGGCATTTTCCCTCCAGGCAGAGAGCACAGTCCAAAGCCTGAGTGCTGCACGAAGCAAACACAGGAGGAAAAAAGCCCTGGCCCGCAGCACGGGG
>JAOEGS010015177.1:23784-34869 GCA_025447755.1 Corythornis vintsioides
CGGGGAGCGGTTCCCCCCGCTGCGCTGCGCTCCGCCCCGCTCACCGCCCCTTGTCTCTGACCGAGCGCTAGGGCGGGGCTTGGGGCCGTGTCCGCGCTGCGCACGCTCTAACCGGGGCTTTCCCCTGCGCTACGGGAGGCGCGAGGGAGGCGGCTGAGTCACGTCACCGCTGCCATGGCGCCTGTCGTCTTCCTGGTGCTGTTGGTCGCCGCTGCGAGCCCCCCTGCAGGGTGCTGGGACCAGTCGGGTGAGATCCGTGGGGCTTGCCGAGCTGACGGAGCCTCTAGTGCCCTAGTGGCCCCTTCCACCTCCCCGGTGTGGCGGGGCCGGGAGCGGCTTCGCCCGGCTAGAGGCGGCCGGGTGCCGGGGTGCCCTCGCGGGGAGGGCTGTTCGGTTCGCGCTCTCTTCAGAGCGGTTCACGCTGCGGTCATCATCGCCCTGTGCGGTCTGAGGCGGCCGCAGGGTACGAGAGACAGCCCCGAAGAGAAGGGAAGGGGAGGGGAGGGGGAGGAGCTCTCTCTGCCCTTCCGCGCGTCGGGGCTTCGCGTCTTTGTGCCGCCGGCTTCTGAGAGCAGCCCGCGGGGCAGAGGGGGACACGTCTCAGCACAAACCTGACCTTCGTGCCGCCCGTTCCAGAGAAGGTGCTGCTGAGGGAGGTGCGGGCGCTCACGCTCCGCAGAGGCCGGTACACGACGTCTCGGCGGACGGCTGCGGTCCCCCAGCTGCAGTGCACAGGAGGCGCCGCTGGATGCTCCCGCGTCCCTGAGGTCGTTCAGTGCTACAACAAAGGCTGGGATGGCTACGATGTGCAGGTAACGGTTTAAAACTCGCTGAATGGTCGATGGTGTGGTTTAACTCCAGGTGGCAGTTAAGCCATGTGCTGTCACTTGCCTACTCCCTACGGTGTGATGGGGGAGAGAATCATGGGGAGAAAAAAAAGGTAAAATGTGTGGGTTGAAATAAAGCTATTTATTTCAAATAATTAATAATAATTTTCTCAGAAGAAACTGAGCTGAAAAGTAAAATCACTGAAGGGAATTTGTTCTATTCTAACTCAAGGGCATTAGCCTAAATCCAAGGCACAGCGCTGTACCAACTACTAGGAAGAAAAAATATTCCAGCCAAAACCTGGGACATTGCTAGAGGACATTTGATGACTAAAACTTGAGCTAAATACTTTCAGGGTTTGGATTTTCCAGACCTACTGTGGGTATATCTTTTAAAGTATCCCCAAGGGCTCTAATGTAAGAACATTGCATAAGAAACCTTCATTGGTTTTAATTAAAATGTTGCTCAAGTTTCTAAGATCAAACTCTTTAACCTCAGAGAATGCTTTTTCTTTGGTATTGTTGAATGGACTTCCTATTAGAATAGAAAGGGCTATAAATATTTGCATCACTTCAGCTCTGCCTCCTAAAACCTACATTTCAGGTTTACCTGATTTCCTCTTGCAGGTTAGTACATCAGGACTCCTCAGTGAGCAGTGCAGCCTTTCTGTTTTGTTAGCTATTGCCTGCACTTTTGCTCCTAGATTACCAGCAGTCAAGGCACTGCCATCCTGAATTAATAATTTAGAAACTATTTTTTAGGGTTTTTGGCTTTTTTGGGGGTGTTTTGGGGTTTTTTTTGCTCCCCTCCTCCAAAATACACATCAGTTGCAGTTAGAGGTAATACCTAAGTTCAGCTGCTTTGAGGAATCCACTTACATTCACTTGCAGAATCACCATCTGATTGTTAAGTGTTGCCTAATGATGTCTATCCCAATTTATTTTGGTTTCTGCATTGACACAAATAGAATAATGTGCACTGGGTTTCAGGCTTGCACATTAATGTTTTTGTAGGTGACTTCCAGTTTATATGGGACAGGCATTTATTAAGTAACTTGTACAGGGTATGGCTTTTTTTTATTGAAGTACTCCTGTACCTAAGGAACAGGTACTTGGAAAAACCTGTTCAGTGAAAAAAACCAAAATTGTCCAGAGCTGTAAGTCTTCTGTGTTCTGAGATTGTGCTGTTTGTGGGATTTTTTGGGGGGTGGGGGTGTTCAAAAACCAAGCCAAAACACTCTTTCTTAACTTGAAATTCCTAGTCCTTTTCAAAATAAGAGTGTTCAGAATTTTCTCGCCTTTTAGGCTCTTTGATAGCTGCAACTGCAGCTTTACTTCAGAGCATATTTGGGGGAAGCAGAGAGGTATTTCCATCTCAGGAGCAAGAGGTTTTACTTTGTATTTTGTTTATTTTTTCAGTGGGAGTGCAAAGCAGAGTTGGGAAATGCCTACCGTTTTGGAGAGATGGAAGTGAGCTGTGAAGGCTACGACTATCCAGATGATCCTTACATCCTCAGAGGCTCCTGTAGTTTGCTGTTCAGACTAGAGCTGACTGAGGAAGGTGAAAGCAGAGTGAAGAACTCTGGAAGCTTTGGCTCTAGCTATTACCAGCCAGCCAAAGATTCTGGTGCCGGAGCGGTTGTGATCATTGTTCTTCTGGCTCTTGCTTTTGGGGTATACAAGCTCTTCCTCAGCAACCAGCAGCCTCAGCAGAGTTCTAGTGACAGTCATGGATTCACTAGGCATTCCTGGCAGAGTCAGCAGGCACCTCCTCCTCCTGGCTTTAAGTCCAGCTTCACAGGTAGGGCTCTAAACTATTTCTAGTACTCAGAAAAAGCAAGAGCTTCAGAGAGACCCTAATGTCCTTGCCTTTGGCACTTCCTTATGTGTTAAACCCGTGGTTGAGCTTATTCGTGCATCTGTGTCTTTTTTCTCTAGACCAGAAAATGATTCTGTTTTGGTTTTGCATTTTCTCTTTATTTTTCTGAGTGGAAGACATCCAGTTCTGAGTGGGAACCTCATGTCAAGCAGGTCACGTGTAGAAAAACTGTGACTTTCCTCCCCCATAACCCACTTGATGTGCTTGCAGTGTCATCAAGGTTTTTGTCAAGCTTGGTGACTCATGCATAACAAACTCTGCAATGTGATTGCAGTTAGCATGTCTTTTGATAACAAATACCAGACTAGGATTATCTGAAACAATGCAAAGTAATGTTAGCCCTTAGACTGAGCAACTGTTACTCAAGATGTGCAGCTGTTCTGAGTGCAGTTAGAAGCTGTGTGTTTTAGTGATTAATTCTTTGGTCTTGCATACTTGATTTCTGTTGTCTGCTGCTGCTCTGCTCTGTCACCTTGAGCAGATTAAAAACAGAAAAGGAAAAGAACAGTATAATTTGGGTGACTTAGTCTAGGTGATCCTAGATTCTGTGATTTAACTTGCCTGTTTATAAATCTGCAGGCAAAGGGTCTTTGCTGTGTTTTGCAAATGCCAAAATGAAGTGGAAGTGGAAGCTAAGTTTCAACAGAAAACTTTATTGTTTCTGGTTTGGTTTGTTGTTTTGGTTTGGTTGTTTTTTTTTTTCCTTTTCAAACTGAGGCCTTTGAAGTTAAGGTTAATCAAGAGTATACTGAAATAAGGAGGTGTTTATTATATTTGTTCTTCATTATCTTTTACAGGGGAGTCTTGTTGCATCAGCTGGCCTGTGGATTAGGTGTCACTAACTGATAGGTTTTCCATTTTCATTTTAAGACAACAGCTTTGGGACTCATTCCAGTTATGGAACAGATTCAGGACCAGGATTTTGGACTGGACTGGGAGCAGGAGGCTTGCTAGGCTACTTGGCTGGAAGTCACAGGTAAAATATGTATGCTATTGGGCTTTAAGTATTTAAACTTTGAAGAAGTATGCTATGTACTGTGTTTACATGGTGTACAGGCTTTCAGGCCTGTACTGTTCAAGATATAAAATGCTACCTCTGAAACTATTTTGAGGAGCAATCTGTAACTCCAATAACAGAGACTTTGAAAATGTGTTTATGGGGAGAATGTGAGAAGTTGGAGAACTAGGGTACTTGGTTTGTCTTTAGCTAATTACTCCTACCTGGCATGATGGCCTACAAATGTACAACAAGCATTTAATGTCCATCCACAAAAAAATGTCCTCCTGCAGACTGCCTTAAAGATGAAAGATTATTGTCTTATCCTGTAGGAATACAATATTTTAAAAGATAAAATATAACCTGTTGGAATACAGTAATTGAAAAGATAAAATATAACCCCTTTTTTAAATATATTGAAAGTTTGGGAGTAATATCTTGTGGACAGGAGCATGGTAATGCATGTTCCTTCACTGTAGGTGTGTTGGTTTTGTTGCTTGTTTTGTTTGGGGTTTTTTTTAAGGACTGAAACCTTATCAGGATTACCTATTTATTAAAGAAGTTAAAACTTTGGATTTCATAATTTGTGCAGTGTCTTGATCTCAGTCGAGTAAGATGTAACTGGGACAGTGAAGCCACCAATAGTAGAAATTATCTGTATATTCAATTGGAGTAGTGCTATAGAATTTGAAAGGTCGTATCTTGGTTTCAGTTATCTTAAAGATCTTTTCTGGCCAAAATGATTCTATGATCATCTTTTATTATATTAACTTCACTAAGAATTCTTAAATGGTATAGTGTGTTACGAAATATTTAGTTCATAAAAACTTTTAGTCTTAAATCTATGACCCTTGTGTTTAAAAATTTTATTTGTCTTGGGTACATACACAGGTAAGTTTCACAAACATGCACAATTTCAGTAGCTGCCTCTTATTGTTCAAGATTAGAGATCTAACTCAATATTTAAGTCCAGCTACATGCAAAAACTTCCTAACTTGTGTTTCCTTCCTTTTAAAACAGTCCTATGTGGTCCACTGTTTTTTTTTTTTCCCAACTGTTTAAGATATGCCTGAAAATGGTGGTGCCAGAAAGTATGAGAGCTGCTTGTAAATTTTAATAGCAGGAAATTTAAGTAATTTAAGTCAGTGTGTCAAAGGTTATGATGAGTTAGTCTTACTGTACAACCTTTTCAACATAGTTAACAAATGGAGGGATGTTTTCTTTTTATATGACTGGGACACAGGTGTTGCCAAAATACTTGAAGCCTCAGTTGTCAAATCTGCTTTGACAGAACCTGAGGGGAACAGTTGCCTCACTTGCAGTTGTCAGAATTGCTTATCCTGAAGAATTTCCTTCTGAAAGTCTACAGGTGTTGCTGTGACAACGCTGGATGTCCTTGCTCTCAACATACTATTTACACTGTTCAGGGACATTTCCAGCTTTGAAGCAACTGCTTCTGCTTACAGCTTTCCCTCTGAGATGCAGTCCCTTTTTCTGGAGTGATGACTTCATAACTTTTCTTAAGGTCACTAACTATGCCTTCTGTTTCTCACCAGAGCACAGCAGCATTCCCCGTATCACAGGACGTGGACAGATCCTGCAGCTGCATCCACGATGACTGGGCAGTCAGACAACTCCACACAAGGCAGCAGTTCAGGAACAAGAACTGCTTCTGGTAAGGCAAAAGACCTTTAATCTCCTGGAGCTCGAGGGACTTTGACCTATCAAAAATACAAAGAGGTTAGCTGAGGTCCAGCAAGCCCTCTTTATTTTATTTAACCAACCAGTAGAGGTGGGCATGCAAGTGTCCCTTATTTCTGTTTCCTATGGAAGTAGGGCAGCATTATGAGGCATGAAACTCCTCATGAACTCCTCATACCACCACTATTGGGTTTGTCTTCATCTACAATGTAGTTGTGAATAGATGTGAATATATTTAACTCCCCTTGCTTTCCACCTTTAGCCTTTTCAGAACTAGTGAGCCCTGTGGAAAGGCTGTGGTAGAGCTGACACTTTTTTTTTTTTTTTTCAGGCTTTGGAGGCACAAAACGAAGGTGAAATCCTTGGTGTCATTACATCTGAGGGACTGAATTAAATCTTCCTGTGTGATAGTACTTGGTGGTTGGTTTGGGTGTTTTTTTTATTATTAGTAGTAGGCTTCAGAAGTGGGTATGAAAAGAGGTGTGAAGGCCTTAGCAAAGAATTCTTCTTTCCCTGTGGAAATGTTAACTCTTGATCTTATTAAGGTTATCACAGGTGCTGGAACACTTGCTATTTCAAAGCAGTGACTTCTCATAAGATGCAAAATTAACTCCTCTAAGTTAAGAAGAATGGTGTTACAGTGCCTGTATGTCTGTCTGTATTTGAGGGATTATGGTAATGGTATCCTAACCATGTTTTCAAAGAGTAGCTTACTCATGATCTGGGATTAATTTAATTATAATTTAATAATTTAATTAGAATGTAATAATCTGACTTATCTTTCTGATGGTCCAGCACCTGAAAGGCCCAGTGTATAATTCACCTGATGCTTAAAGGGTGTTGTTCCTTTTGTTTGTCTTTGTGAAATTCATGTAAACGTTGCTGTAAATGCAGTCAACTACTCAGAGGAGTGTTTTTCCATAAACTGTATATTGTTTTGACAAAATAAAACAATACTTGGAATAGAGTTAAATGTACTGATGGAATTTTCAATAACAATAATACTGAACCATGTAAGAAAATGAAGGATTTCTTGTAAATCAGGGTTTCATGTCTGAGTCTGCAGAGAAGCTCCCTTACGTTAGTGAGCTCCTGGTTCTATCAGATGAGTAGCTGAACCTATCAAAAGAAGGTTATGACTGCTGCTGCTGCTCCAGGCTGTGGATACAGCAGAGCTCTACCCTGGGATAGCTTATGGTGCTTTTTATGCTGAGAACGTATCACTGTTCAACAGAGATGTGTTCTACAGACAGAGGCAGTTCAGCTTCTTGACAGTAGCAAAGTAAGTTAAACAGAAGCCTGTGAAGCTTCATACCAGACTCTCCTAGACCAAAGATCAGGTATGTTGGTGAGGCTACTGAAGAAAGGGAACTTGGGGAAGGCAGCTTAGAGTTTGTACTTGTGAGAGACCTTGAGCTTCCTTCCTGAACATCTGAGCTGAAAGGTCCTAATCTTCCTTCTGTTCCTGGACAGGGTTTTGGCAGCAGCTTCATGGTTGCAAGGTGTATGTAAATGCTTTAAATGTTAAACAGCCTTGTAGGATAACTGGAGTTCTACTTGGCACCTGGGACTAGTTCTGCTCGTACTCTGACATGGTTTACATCCTCACACAAAGCTCATTATGGGAATGAAACTCCTGGTTTTACAGCTGACTTCCCCTGAAGCATGTAATGAAAAAAAAAAAAAAAGATGCACAGAGATAAGCTTTCTCTATGCAGCTCAGTCTTGTGACTCAGCTGCCAGGTCAGACTGGGGCTAGGGCTACAGACTGTCATGCTATGCAGCTTGCTCTGTTCTCTGGTGTGAGGTGTGTGTCAGACTAATCAGCCAGGCAAGATACTGCCTTGCCTTTTTTTTTTTTGCTTTTTTTTTGCTTTTTTTTTTTTCTAAGACTAAAACTCTCACATGAACATCACTTTATATCACTAAGTTCCAAAAGGGAGATCAACCAGGTGGCACAGTTTCCAGCACTAGGAGTAGCTGCACAGAGATATTGTAATAAACTAGCCAGCAGTGCCTGCCTGCACAGCCATCAAACAGCTCAAAATGCAGTATTTATATGCAGACCACTGTCCTCTTAGCAGCAATTACAAGTGTTGCATTTTTCCCTCTTTAGTAAAGCAAATCAGTGTGAGTTCTCAATATTCTCAGAGTATCTGTCAAATAGCAGTTTTGGTACAGAAATAGCAAGTTGCCTTCAAACTGAAGTATATGAGCAAAACCACAAAAAATAAATTGGAAAAAAAAAAATCTCACTGAGCTGCAGTCCACTGACAATGCTGCTTTCTCTGTGTGTACCACCAGGTCCCTGTTCTTCCACACCTGTCAGGGCAGTTCAGGGTTAAGTGCTGCATGGAAGAGGTTTCAACATACTCTGCTGAAATTTCTGTAGCCAATTCTCTTCTTTCCCAACACCATATCTGACTGCAGTCGTTTTCACTTTCTGACATCCTGTTTCTATTGCAACTCTGGTTTCATTTGCTGGTGCTAATGAAAAGAATCATCAACTGCCCTTGATATGGTCTGTATTTCTCATCTCTCACTTTATTCTTGTCTTACTCCCTCTGTTTCTGGCAGTGTCAATGCTCCTACAGTAAGAAAGTGAGAAGCACTTGTGGAAAGTGCATAGTGCCATGAATGGCAGCAGTAGGTTGAGGTGAAGTCAAGGGAGCCAACTGTCAGGCTGCAGGGTAACCTTTGTGGGCAGTATGTCTATGAAAAAGACTTTATTCAGCCTCCTGTTAGAGAAGCATTTTTGTCAGGGGTTACATACTGTTATTGGAAGCTGGTGGCAGGATTGAGGACTGGCTGAACTGGCAGGATGGGGAAGACTTCAGAACATCTTCTCCCTCTCTATGGAAGTTTCTGGCTTCAGTATCATCTGGTGCATGCAGCTGAGCCACAACCTTATGTATTCAAATTGTAAGTAAACCAGGGGTAAAAGTGCTAAAGTTTAACTTCAGTTTTGGGAGTTGCCTCTCCAACAATCACCTCTATTGAGGCCCTTCCCCCTTGGTCAAGACATTGGCCAAGGAGACTTTTTTCTAAGAGTCCTCACCTGGAGTGGTAAGTGAACATTGAGCATGCTGTAAGTTTGCAAACATGGGTGATTAACTAATATAAAATTTTAGCATGGTTTCTAATTTGTCATAGTGCATTCTTGCTTTTATAGTACATTCTGCCACTGTATCCATTAAAACCTGCATTGGTAGCATATTAGCCTTCAATTAGATGGTTTACTTGGGCCTTACAGTTAGACCTCTGAGTTCTAATAAATCATTTGCATAAACCTTGCAGTTCAGTCTCTTTTTTTGCCACACCATCCTACTTTAGGGATGACTAAAAGCTTTGCCCATTCTGACCTTCAAACATGATATGTGTTGTAAGTAGCAAGTGACACAAAACAAGTGAAGACCTTTTTTAACCCAGGCAGCAATGCTTTTTCTCCACTTACACCAAAAGAGAGTCCTTTGAGTACAACACTGCAAAGTGTTTGTATGTTATAAAAAGCGTGATGCTTTTTATAACTAGAGCCTTTGTTGTATTTTTAAAGTAAGTGCTTGTATTTTTCTGGCAGTGAAGCAATTAATATTTGAGTTTTTTAGAACACTGGAACCATGAACATGTTTTTACAACGTTAACCCAGACAGTTATGGCAAATTGGCATACTTGCAGAGTACAAAAGTTGAGAAATCTGGTCACACTGGTTTCTGAAAGGTGAGAGAGATCTCTATTGAAGTGATAAACATTAAAATACCATTAAGATAACATTAATAGTAGTGCTTTCAGAGGAGCCAAATCAACCTGCTCACTAAAATAAAACCAAAACCAGATGAACATAACCAGACCATTCAAAAAAAACCCAAAACCAACCCCAAACCAAGCAAAATAAAACAAAACCAACCCACTTCCAGGAAATGAACCTAAAAGGGCACTTATGTCAAATCCAATTTTGAAATGAAGCACAAAGGAAAGAACCTAGATGCCCTGAGGAAACTTGTGTCATCTAAAATGCTTTAGCAGTTCTATATTCATTGCCTTTATAACAGAGGGATGTTAACTGAAGTATACTTTCTATTCCAAACCCAGTTTCAGCTCCCTGCTCCCCAGCTGATTCAGAATGGAAACAATCCATCTCCACCTTAATGTCAACTCTCTTGTTATGGCAGAAGTTTTTATTTACTAGAGCTAGTTTTTTTTTTTTCTTTCAGACATGACAAGCTTTGATGTGGATAATTTCCTTCGGGATACATATTCACTGCAGAATTATCTGCATTCAAGCTGCTCAAAAGTATCCTGACCACAAAATAATTGCTGTAGCCACTTCTGTGTGCTGCTAAAATTTCTTAGGGTGCACATGTGGGATCTTTTGGAAAGCTCTGGAGAACTGACAACTTTTGACTCTGGCACAGCTACGGAGTGGTGTAACTTGAGTTTTAGCTCAAAAAAATCTGATGGGACAACCACTGCAATTAAGGGTGTTTGTGAATGGCTCAGACTTGACTTAGGGGCAACATTCAACTTAAAAGCTCAAAGGAGCTTGTCACTAGGAACACATCTTTTGTGTTGGGCTGGCATAAGAAAGCACTGAGCAAAGAGCTGTCTGCAAATAAGGCAAGTTCTTCAGGGAGCGGGGTGGGCAGTGGCCATGGAGACACCACTTATGGAAGCTGGACTGAAAGGTGGGTTAGATTTTTCAGAGACAAATTGTCTAGAGCCAGTTGCATCTTTTGGAAAGGTGAAGCTTTAATGTGAGTCTGTCATCCTGTGTGCTGTTTCCCTGCATGAAGAGCAGGTCAGATCTTCAGCCTATGTCAATACCAGAGCTCAGCTCTGGCCCAAGCACCCCACTCCAAACTTGGGGGTGGATTGAATGATCTCTAGAGGTCCCTTTCAACCCCTAACATTCTATATTCCTGGGAGCAGCAGAGCAGGAGGAAAGCCACACAGAGGTTGCAAGAGAGTAATACTTTGGCAAGGAACCTCCGTTTAAGATTTTAGGGCAACCTCATTCAAAGAAACACATTATATATCCAAAAATATACCTGTATTGCAGAGTTCCTCTTCTGGATGAAGATGACAGGCATCTGTATATGGGGTTGGAGAAAGGAGCTTGCCCATGGGCACCAGAAATTCCCAAGAAGTAAGGGCCAGTTGGGAAGATTTGCAACTGTGGCTGGCATTTCTGTACCTGCTAATGAGCAAAAAGAAAAAGAGAATGATACAATGAAGAAACTGTTACAGAAATATAAATTGTAAATATAAATCCAGCACACTCTGGATGAGCCCACAGGTACCTGCATGGGCTTGGATTGAGAAAAACCCCAACACAAGCACCTCAGGAGGAGTTACTGGACTGTGGTCTTCATCCCGCTGTCTGGTACTTGCAACCTGACACCAGCACTGCTAGGGTAAATTAAGTCACTTTGAAGCCAAACTTCTCTATCCTGCTGTAAAGCCTGTGGGGGTTTGGTACGAGCAAAGCCTCCACTGACAGCAACTAGAAAAACTTTCAAAACCCAGGGAAGAAAACAACATGTGGAATCCCTCAGCCACCTCTGAGGGAAGCTCTGTGTTCCACAAGTTAAAATGTGGTCTGGGAGTCTGGGCACCAACTGGGCTCAGCTGGGCTGCAGTTCCTGTTGGGATATTGATTAAGCAGGAGCAGATCAGGGATGCTC
>JAOEGS010015177.1:34969-57395 GCA_025447755.1 Corythornis vintsioides
CCCGTCTCTGTGTCTGCTGCGCAGTGGTGCAGCAAAGCTCCTTAAGTTAACCAGATGAAACACAGAGAGGGTTTTTTGCAGCCTCCCGGAGATGTCTGCTCATTAAGCACTCAGGTCCCACTGAAAGGCTTGAGCTCAACCTAAATATTTCGAGGCCCAAGGTAAATTATTCAGATATTCGTGCCAGGGAGCCTGGCGAGTGACCAAGAGAAGGAACTACTAGGAAGTTTGGGTTCTTCATCTATGACGAGAATTCATTGTCCGCCCACCCAGGACCGGCCGCTGCTATCACGCTGCTCCACACAGGGACCCGCAGCAACAGCGGCCGGTCTGGGACAAAGAGGAGCGGCTGCGGGGCACTTTGGGTAACGCGCCAGGGCAGAGCAGGGCGGAGGCGATGCCGCGAGCAACCCCCGAGGGTCCGCTCGGCCGAGGTCGCTCTATCCCCCACCGGGACAAAGCCGGGAACGGCACCGCCAGAGGCGGCGCGGGCAAACCCACCGATTGTCGTTCCCGAGGATGAGCCTTCTCCTCGGCTGGAGGCCACCGACGGTACCGCCGGCTCCGCCCTGCCGCGTCCTCTCCCCGCGAGCCCCCCTCGGCCGTGCCACGCCCTCACCGGCTCGTTCCCCCGTTCACCCCCGCTTCGGGGTCACCACCCTCGGCCCTCAGCACCCCTCCGCGGCCGGGGCGGGGCTCTGGGCGCCGGTGGGGGCTGGCGAGGCGCGGCAGGGCGGGGCGGGGCGGGGCCGCCGCTGCGCGCTGCAGGCTGTGCGCGGTGCGCTGTGTGCTGGAATGCGCGGCGCCTTCTGCCGCGTCGCAGCTGCTGCCAGCGGCGTCTCCCCGCCTCGCGCGCACCGCCCCGCACCAGTCGCGCGGCCGGGCGGCCCCGCGCCGCCGGTGAGTGCGGCGGAGCCCGGGTCCCGGGAGGTGGGAAAGACCGGGCCGGGCTCGGGCTGTGGAGCTGGGCCGGGCCGGGCGAGAGGCGCTGTCCAGGGCTGATCTGCGGCCGGCGGGGCGGGCGGGGGCAGCTGGGCCCGGCGGGTTGGGCCGGGCCGCGGCGGGGGGGGATCAGCACCACGGCTAAGGAGCCGCGGCGGCCGCGGGGGCGCTCGCCGGGCCTCGGCGCTGGCGGAAGGCGATGCCGTTGCCGGCTGGGCCGGGCCAGGCCGGACGCGTCCCCAGGCCGCGGGTTCGGGCGGAGGCCTGGGGCGCCGCTCCCCTTTCCGCCGCCGGGCACCGGCTGGGTGCGGCCGCCGTGACCTTGTCGATAGCGAGCCGTTTCCCCTCGCAGCGCGCCCCCCGCGTCGAGGCCTCTGCCCGCCCTGCCCGCCGTGGGGGTGCGCGTATGTGCGGAGGAAGCCCGGCCCTTGTCTTGCCTCCCGGCCCCGCGGAGGGCGCGGCGGGGCGGCCGTGCCCGGCCAGGTCCCCCCGACGGCCGCGGCGGGCGACGCGGGGAGGGCCGCTTTGTGTGGGCAGGCAGAAAATGGCCGCATGCCTGGCAGGGAGAGAGGGCGGCGGCGGGGGCACGGCACGGCACGGCACGGCCGGCTCCCCCGCTCGCCTCCCCCGGCGGATGTGCGCCGGGCCGCGCCACGGGGGGGAACGGCGGTTGCCGGGCCGCGCCACGGGGGGGAACGGCGGTTGCCGGGCCGCCCCCTTTTTTTGGCGACCTTGGGCCCGGCGGAGTCTCTCCGGCGCTCGGCAGCAGGGTGGGGGCCCTCGGCGGGGACCGGCGGCCTCAGCACCCACCAGCGTCTGACATGGCGGGCCTGACGGGAGCTGCAGGGTCTTCGGCAACCCCCGTGGGAGCGGCCAGCGCTCCGACTCGGCCCACGGGCACTGGCCGGGTGAGAGCTCCGCCAGGACTCTGCGGGACCAGGGACGCGGTACCCTTCTACCAGTGACCCCGGCCGGGCCGTCCACGAGGTGCGGTCCTGCACTAGGTGTAGGGCAGACTTGGGCATCCCGTTCCCCTCCTGGGAACCGGACCCCCGCCCACCCCACCCCCTGAGTCTGAGTGTGGCCCGTAGTACCAGGGATGGGCTGCTAGGACAGTAAAAAGCAGAGGAGAGCTATCTGCAGTTCGGGTGCTTACAAGTGTTGCTTTTCTCTTCCAGCAGAATTACTGCCATGGCAACTCAAGTGCTGGGACAGTCTGGTGGGAACAGCCTTTTCCCCGGCAGTGCTAATATTGGTATGGCGTTGTCCAACGACATGTATGACTTGCACGACCTTTCTAAAGCTGAGCTGGCAGCTCCTCAGCTAATTATGTTGGCAAATGTGGCCTTGACGGGAGAAGTCAACGGTAACTGCTGTGATTACCTGGTTGGAGAAGAGAGGCAAATGGCAGAACTGACAACAGTGGGGGACAGCAACTTCTCAGACAGTGAGGGAGAGGGTATGGAAGAAACCCAGGCTACAGAGAGTGACCACGAGGCATCTGAAAATGTGGAATTAAGGTCTCTTGAAGTTACTAATGCAGAAACCCAAGGTGCAGCTGCTTGCCCCCCTCCTAAGACTCCTAGCACAGACAAAGACGTCTCGTTGGAAACCCCGGATGCTGCAGAAAGCACCGAGGACAAGTGTAAGAGCCTGAAGAGTAAACCATTTCGCTGCAAGCCTTGCCAGTACGAGGCAGAGTCTGAAAAGGAGTTTGTGCATCACATCAGGGTTCACAGCGCTAAGAAATTCTTTGTGGAAGAAAACGCAGAAAAGCAAGCCCAGGTGAAGGATTCTGATTCCTGCACTGCAGAAGAGGTGGATTTCTCTAAGGGCCCAATTCGTTGCGATCGCTGTGGCTATAACACTAACAGATACGATCACTACCTGGCTCACTTGAAGCACCACAACAAAGCAGGGGAAAATGAGAGAGTCTACAAGTGTACCATATGCACTTATACTACCGTCAGTGAATATCACTGGAAGAAACACCTAAGAAATCATTTTCCCAGGAAAGTGTACACCTGCTCACAGTGCTCCTATTTTTCAGACAGGAAGAACAATTATATTCAACACATTCGAACTCACACAGGTAAGTCTGATTTTGTTGCTGTTGCTGTAAGCATGGAAAGAGTACTGAAAAGCTGATAAAAGGAAGCCAAGAGTCTTCTGTTTGCAGAATTCATCCCACCCTGATAAAGCTCTGTGCTCTGTCTTCTTAGTGTTGCCAGATTCTAGTCTCACAGAAGTGTGGATTTGGTTTGAGCTTCGGTCTGCAGTCCTCGACAACTGAGAAAATCTGTGTCAGAGGCCCCAGAGTAGATGAAAAGCATCCTGTTCAGCAATTTTAAGCCAGTTTTAGGAAGGGGCATGTCAAAGTGTGCCTGTGATGATTGTAAGGGTCTACAACACAAAGGTTGATGTACTGTAAAAAACAAACGAGCACGTTGACAAAAGGTACCTAAATCACATGGGTGGTTTTGAAAATGGTTACTTTCACACTGAGCTGAAACTTGACTGTAATTGCAAAGAAAGAGCTTATGCACACATGAAAGGGAGCCCTCCAACACCTACGAAGTCAACACTGAGTAGAGTTCCCAGTGAATTGATTCATTTTGATGTATGGCAGTCTCCTAATCCCTTTCGTGGATCAGTTCAGACCCTTCTTGCATCTTCTCAGAACATTTTCCTATCACCTTGTCAGGGCTTTCTGAGCAGAGGGCAGACTTGCTAGCCATCTTCTAGCGTGCTGACCTGGCTTGGTTCCTCTTTACTGTGGGCTGTGCTGGCTGACCATGAGGACTGGACTTTGTCCTTTGAAGTCGTGTTTTGTCCCAGCAGTGACATGAATGGTCTGAAGGCTTCAGTTCAGCTGTCTGCAGCTGGCTGGAAGGGGAGGCTGGATTCCAGTGCTCTCAGGGCTGGGCTTGAGCTAAAGTGTGCAGAAGTTTGTGTTTCATCAGCACGATTCAGGATCTGCTTTGACAGGGTTGGAAGGGTCTGCTGGGATTTTTATGATGTTCCTAACAACAGCCACGTGCTGGGGATACCATCAGTTTAAATATCAGTCCTGTATATTTTTTTTTACCTCAACAGGTAAACAAAGGTTATTGTGAGAGGTTGTTAGGAAAACAGGGTGGTTTATCCCCTGGTTGGTTTTCTTCATGTGTATTATGGAAGATAACAGGAAAGAGACCGGGTGAAAACTGACAATAGCAGAAAAGCTAAATTGACAACAGGAGAAAAGCTAAATAACTCTGGCACCTGTCTGATAGACATTTGTCTTGACTTTAAATTAATCCTTGCTTGTGTCTGTAGATGACATTAGGTCCCATCTCAGATCTGTGAAAGTTCTTGTTGAGTTTCACAGGAGCCATGAAAGTGTGTTTGCTGAGTCAGGGTCTGTTACTACTGTGTTTGACCAATTTAGCAGTTAATTGTATTAAAAAAACCTTAACAACAGAAAAAAACCCAAAACCCAAGCATGTTAAACTGTGTAGGCTATTGTCTAGTTCCTCTTCTCTCCTTCAAAAACAGTGGTGCAATGAAGGTTTCTCTTGTTTGCCATGTCTTTTCATTATTTGAATTAGGCTGAAATAAGTGGTTATTTTTTCAGCACTTTAGAGTCTAGCTGGTAGTTGTTTCTTTGCTAGCTCTGAACTAAGAAGTTAAGATCTTTCAGACAGTTCTCACTTGATAAAAATCTTTCAAATATATTAGCAGAGTGATTTATGAATGTGCCTTGTTCCCTTTAACTGGTTTTGTGGGAAAGTGTTAAAGCTAAAGGAAGAGTATTAGAAGAATGAATAAGCTGCTGGCAGGCATATTGATACACCAGCTGAAAAGTTCCTGCTGGTATTAATGTCTTAACAGAGTGCCTTAAAAAAACCCAACCCAAACAAAGCCACAATGCATAAAAAAAAACAAGCCAAAAAAAAACCTCCTGCAAAAAGAAAATTAAAAAAAAAAAACAGGGAAAACACAGAGATATTTTATAGTCAGAAGTATTTGCACAGTTAACAGCACTAATTTAAACTGCCTGCAGGATAGTAACATATTTTTGGATTATAGTTTTCATTTAAAACTTGAGAAAAAATATTTATTGGAAAAAAGATGAGAGGGTTACATACACTTAATTTTCCTATTTTTTGGGTTCAGAATGTTAAGATGTTTAAATTGTTTGCTTCTTTGTTTTCTTTATTGATAATAATTTAAAGAATTTTGGGTGCTTTTCTTTCTCCCTTCTCTTTCCCTTCTTCTTTTTCTCTTTTTTCTCTTTCTGTCTTTCTGTTTTTCTGTCTTTCTGTCTTTCCATCTTTCCCTTCTCTTTGTGAACTTTACCTAAATATTTCTGTCAGAAGATGCCTTCTTGCAGAGAATTGGATTCTTCTGTGCTTGAGTCTGGTATGCTTCAACTGATGCAGCAAACTGCTGCGGTGTGATTCCAAGTGTGACTTGAATAAGTATCACAACTTACTTTTCCTTTCCCATTTTCACTTCACTCTTCTGTTGGGAGTATCCACCTGAGACTAAAAAGTATTTTGACTACTTGCAGTGGAGACAGGGCTGGCTGTGCTGTCAACAGAAGTGAATTCTAAAACTGTTTGCCTTTAGCTGAGGCTTTTCTTCACTTGAAAAGGATTTTCAAGTATAATTGTACTGACAGTTACACGAGCTAACTGTCCCTTGCTGAGACTTAATTTATGACAGGTTAGTTTCCACTAGTTCTCCAGAAACAATAACTGTAGACAGATGGATTTGAGTCTTCAAAATAAATGTTGCTGCTACACTCAGGCTTTTCCTAGCAGCATAGTTTTGAGCAGGACATAATGCCTTTCCCATGCTCCAAGCTAATTTCATTATGCCAATAAAAGTTTGGTGGTACAGACCCAGTCTCTTTATCTGTGCTTGTGCTCTAGCAGACACAGGTCTGTGCTGAATGGATGGTGCTTCACCCTCTTCATCCAAATTACACTTCTCACTTTGTCCCTATGCTGAGAGATACTGTGGCCTCAAAAGCAACTTGGAGACCTGTGAAGCCTCACATTGTAACTGAGTTTGGGAGTTTACAGTATGTCAGTGACTAATTTGTTGCTTGTTTTTGCAGGAGAGCGGCCCTATCAATGTGCTATGTGTCCTTACTCCAGCTCCCAGAAGACCCATTTAACCAGGCACATGCGCACCCACTCAGGTTGGTGAGGGGCAGCAGCAGCATGACTCAGGAAAAGGGGGTGGTTGAAGTTAGAATGGACTTCTGAGGTCATCTGGTTCAGCCTCCCCTGCTCAAACTGGGCCACCTAGAGCAGGCTGCCCGTTCTCTGAGATGCCATCTCATCCAGGATGGCCTGAGCTTCAGCTTTGTTCTGACAGGGAAGGTTGTCTTGGTGTCTTGACCTGCTAAGGTCAAGTGTCATTAATGAAAGTCCTAACAGGGAAGCTTGTCCTTTTTTTCATTTTATTTTTATTTACCAAGGTGTGTTCTGAGGTTTGTAAAAGGTTACTCCTGTAGTCCCAGTAATCTAGCAGCAGATACAGCATTGTTATAAGAGCAGACTCTTGTCTTTTGTCACCTGCTATAACTCTGCTCAAATCAATGAAGCTGTGAATACTTTATGCATCTGAGTCTCCTCTGTGATTTTGTCTCATCTAGGGGTTCTGAGGCAACCCTTACCTTGTGCTTAGTATTATAGGAAGATATAAAACAGTGTCTTGCTTTGAGCAAGGAGACACAGAGGAGAAAACAAGCAAACTCAAGAGTATTTACAAGTCACTCAATCTGGTGGTGTTGAGGGCAAAATCAGCAATTTTCACTAGCCTTTATTTCCCATTACTGGCCACAAATGTGGTGTTAAGCTCCCTCTTGTGAATCTCTTTTTGAATGAATAGTGGTTTTATGAGCTGAAGCAGCACAGACATGTTAAATAGAAGTACAGTTCTTTGTTACTCTTGCAGAGGGAGGAAGGTCAGGTAGATCTTGCCCTGTGCTTTTGCTTTACTGTCATCTGAAGGCAGGTTCCACTGTAGTGGAGGGGCTTGGACCCATTAAAAATAGCTAGCTTTAAAATGACATGCCAGTATTTTGGTTTAAGAAACAGAAATTCTTTGGCTGAACCTCTGGGCTAAATGCTAATTTGCAAATGGTTTGGTCAATGCTGAGCTTGGAAATAATTTCATGAATATCTTGCTTTCCCTTTATCTACCCAAGGAAGTCTCAAATGCAAAGGAGATGAGTGGGATCTGCTCTTGGCCCTTGATTCAGAGGACTGGGAGGGAGGGTGTGAGTTTTGCTAGCAGAAGTGCAGATGCACGTGGGGTTGCTGCTATGGGGGTGTGTTATTAGTAGCTCATAACTCCTATTATTGCTGCAGTGTCCAGGCAGCTAAACCTTTTCCGTGGCAACTTCTGGACTCTTGCAATTCACAGGCTGTCCTTTTAAGGCAAACTATTGCTAGAGCTTTCTTCAAATGCCAGATGGTGAACAACAGTAGTTTAGACCCTACTTCACAGCTATATTCTTAATTGTCTTGGTACGTGTCCTTTCCACTTGTGCAGAAAACCCCCTTGGATTTAGTAGAGGTGATGGGCACATACTCTTCACATACCACCTGTGAGTTACCCTGTTGCAGCTACCTGTTCTGTTAGAACAGCTCGTTCACATATGTCTAAGAGAGAAGCTGTTGTGTCCTCACTCTGTGTGACATGGAACTGTTTCTTGGAAGTTAAAGTCCATACTTGTGAGAAGAATGAGCTGTGAAGTACATCAAGTTTTAACTCCAGGAAAATGTCACCAGGAAGTGGGGGGGTCGGGGAGGAGGAAAGAAGCAAATCAAAGTTACCCTTGGTAAATAACAAAGAGATGCTGCAGACAGATGTGAAATGATCTAGGCTTTTAAACAAGCGTCCCCATCTTTCCTGCCAGGGAGGCAGCACAGTTACAGAGGTTGTGAGGGAGATGCAGGTCAGCCATGGGGCTAAGACACAGACACCACGGCCTCATCTTCGTGGCTGGCTGCTCTGGGCTTCTGAGTTGTGTCACAGAGAAGCAGCAGCAGTGTGTGCACTGTCAGGGCAGCAGGTTGCAGGACTTGGGAGAAGTATTGTTGTACTGTGAACAGAACGGGCTGGAGTGGATTATAAATGTAATTAGGAAGTGGCATGCATTAGTTCTGCAGGTCAACTTTGAGATGCGGTTTCATAGTTCAGGGGCATCCCAAATTCCTCAGCTGAATTTGCACATACACAGATGTTTTCAGAGTATTTCTGGACTTGGGTTGTTGCCAGTGGTGTTTTCTGTGTTTGCCTTGGTGTGTAAATGGAAAGCCACTCCTGCAGCAGCACACACTGAGCACAACTTTTCAGGAACGCTTCAGCAGGAGTCATTGCACAGTCAAGACAGATGTCAGTAGTGACATGATGGCTTGCCTGCAACCAATGCATCATGTGTTTGAGACACCCTAACAGAGAACTAACTATGATGAGAGCTAAAGATGATCCGAGGAGTGTGCCCCTTTCACGTGCTTTGGGTTTTGCCAGCTTCTTTCCCCTTGTTTCCTTTTCAATGCAAACATGAAGTATGATAAATCTGTGTAAAGTTGGACTTTGTGTGAAACTGCTATTCATCAAATGTTACATTTCCATTTTTCTACAATGCATTCAATGGACCAGTTGGGTATGGATTCCATTTGCTAATATTACTGTAGAGAGATCTCTGCGGGTATGTATGCATAGCCAGAACCTGTGATGTTGTTACTGCTTGTTTGCCTTTGGATTCCCTTCCAACCCTCACCCCTTCTCTTTTTTTTTTTTTTTTTCTTTTTTTATTTGTATTCTTGGTGTCTTGTGAATGTGTTTGTGGCTCGTGGATTTCTTACACTGACTTAATTTTAAAGGCGCATGGATAATTTTTCATTTTATTGTGTTTGTTTTTTTTATCTTCTTTTTGAATTTCCTATTTCTGTATCTGTATTAGTGGGAAGTGACTGCTCCCCACACCTGCTTAGTAATCACCACCATTCCCTTCCACCCTTCCTTTCTTAGGTGAGAAGCCATTCAAATGTGATCAGTGCAGCTATGTGGCCTCAAATCAGCATGAAGTAACTCGTCATGCAAGGCAGGTTCACAATGGGCCGAAGCCTCTGACTTGCCCACACTGTGACTACAAAACAGCTGACCGCAGCAATTTCAAGAAGCACGTTGAGCTCCACATCAACCCTCGCCAGTTTCTCTGTCCTGTTTGTGATTATGCAGCGTCTAAAAAGTGTAACCTGCAGTATCACATCAAATCCAGGCATCCTGATTGTTCTGACATCACCATGGATGTTTCAAAGGTGAAGCTACGGACTAAAAAGAGTGAAGCTGATTTTTCCGAGAACGTTAACGACAAAGCAGAGAAGGAACAAATGAAGGGGGATTCAGCTGCAAAGAAAACTGAGAAAATTGTGAAAGTAGAGAAAAAAGATAATTTGACAAAGGAAAAGAAGCCAACGAGCAACGTTTCTGCAGGCCAGGTGACAACCAGGAGTCGGAAATCTGCTTCAGAAAACAAGGAGGTGGATATTAAAACTGAGAAAAACACTGAGAAAACGTGTAAAATAAAGAAGATCAAAAGAAAGGCAGAGGCGGAAGTAACTTTCTCAAAGGAAGAGCCTGCAAATGATACCTTAGCAGTAACAAAAAAGAAAAAGAAAGTGGAAGCTAAACCCAGAGACTGCCAGGAAGCTCAAAAAAGTGACGATGTTGTGGAGAAGGAGCTTAAAAAGCCTAATTCTTGCCTCAAGAAAAACAGAAAAAAGAAATCTCTGAAAAATAAGCACAGTAAGAAAAGCAGTAAACTCAGTCAGGATAAGATGGAGGAAGAGGACGTGCCAGGCGAGTGCCCTGTCACAGAAGATGGGTGTGTGAAGCCTGACACCGATGGCAGCGACCAGAAGGACCAAAATCCCACTAACACAGCAGCGTTAAACAATTGCAGTGGTCTTGCTCTCAAGAGGGAGAGCACTGAGCCTCCCAAAGGAGGCTGCACACAAGACTCAGGGCAGCTCTGTCTGCCAGCTCAGGATGCAAACACAGAAGCTGAGGCAGGAGACCGAGAAATGCCTGCTGCAGCAGAAGAGAGTGAAGACACTGTTAGAGAAGATGAGAGAAAGGCAGCCAGAGTGGAAGCTGCTTTCTCTGAGCAGTCTCCCAGTGCGGCGTCTTGTGAACAAAGCTCAGATGTGCCCATGGATGTGGCACCTGAGGAGGAGTCGGAGGAAGCTTTTGTTGCAGAAACCATGGGCGACTCAGAGCCAGCGGAGCCCACCAAGCCGTGCTTGCCAGTGGCAGAGCCAACGGGAGACAGCACCATGGCATCTGCTGCCCTGGAAGGGTGTCCGCAGAGCCCCCGTGCAGCTCGGACCTTGTCACCTGCAGCCAAGCCAGCGGTGAGCGACCCTCAGGAGATGGATGAGGACGAGGGCATCCACAGCCACGAGGGCAGCGACATAAGTGACAACGTGTCAGAAGGGAGTGATGACTCAGGGTTGAATGGGACTCGCTCTGTCCAAGAGGAAACCAGTCCAAAGAAGCCCCAGGTGGCTGCGGACACCACAGTGGCCCAGGAGAACTATGTCTGCATCTTCTGTGACCGGTCATTTGAAAAGGAAGGGGAATACAGCAAGCACCTCAATCGCCACCTAGTCAACGTGTATTATCTTGAGAAAGCAACAAAAGGGCAGGAGTAGAAACAGCTGTGGTTTGGGGGAATCTTTTGTAAGATCTTATGCAGCTTATGTACAGAGACTGTAGATTTTTTTCTATCAGCACGGTTTGCTTTAGTGTCTGCGTTGGTTTGTTTTTTGGGTTTTTTTTTCAAGTTGAAAATATTTTTGATGCCTTTTTGTGTAACGGTGAACTCATTAATTATTGGTTTCTTCCTTAGAGAAGGCAGGTAGGGTGTATGAGGCTGTGTCCTCTAAAGTCAGTGTAAGCTTTCAATCTATGAGCTTATGCAGCTGTTCTATAAATTGAGTTCTTAGGAGCAAGACTGTAGCTATCAATCCATGAGTTGGATGTTTATAGAGCCATTAGCATTAGTTGCTTTGTGTTCTAGCAGCCAACTCCTTCTCTCCTCTCCCCCTCATTCTCTTCCCTTTTTTCTTTCTTTTAATAGTTCTTGATGTGTCTTGACATTCAAAGTGTTAAACTACTTGATGTTTTTTCTACCAGGAAAATAGCTTCTATTACATAAAGAGCACTTTGTAAAAGATACCAGTTGGCTAGTGGTGAACATAACTGTTTAAGATAAATATAATTGTGAACATACATTTCACATCCCCTAAGCGTGAATGGAGAGCCAAAATTTGGGAGTAGTCCTTCCAATTTTTGATCTGAGAAACTCTTGATTACTATCTTAATGACTATGATATGTAATTGGCTTTATTATGGGGGAGCAAGTTTGTTATTATTAACTTCTGGGGTTTTTTTTTTCTTTTTTTTTTTGTTTTGTTTTTGTTGTATTGGGTTTTTTTCTGTGTGCTATACGGGCTTAAAATATTGCACATTGTTTTTGATTTTTACCTATGCAGTTTAATCCTTTAGGAATAGTGCTTGTGCAGTTCATGTACACTTTATATATGCATGTTGTTTTGTTTGGTATATTTTTAAATTTTATTTTATTTGGAAATGTTCAGACTCATTGCTTACCACGAAGACAGTTTTCTGTGATGCTCTTTGCTGCAAATTTTTCTTGGTTTCCTGGGATATTAGTAAGTTGCCATGGAGTTGCTGAAATTCTAAACTGCTTGGCTATATATTTTTGACTGGCTTTAAAACTGCGTAGTTCTCGAGCAAAAGGATACCAGTGCAATCTCAAAACACTGTTTTATTGAATTTGTTTTATCATGGAAATGCCACTTCTGATATTTTGAATACACATATAAATAAATTCTAACTTGGAATTTGGGATCACCAGAGAGGAAAATACATGGTCTTAGCGTGCATGGCCTGCAGATTCTGCAAGTCCAGATGATGCATCTTTTTTTTCCCCTTATTTTTTTTTTGCTGGACAGCAGTCAGACTTACGGAGCTTAAAAAAAAACCCAAAACAGTAGCAGTGATATAAGTATGGTTCATCAAACACACACCAAAAATAGAGATAAAACAACTGGTAAGCAACAAACATGTCATTAAAAACTGTAGGAAGTCCTGCTCCTTATTCATTCAAGTCATTTTTAGTAAAAATCTTTCTGCTTCCATAAACAAGTAAGTGAAATGATCAGATTGTCAGCTCAGGTCTACCTGTCATACCAGGAATTTTAAATTCTCAACAAATTTAATTTCTGGCACACACAAATATAAGAGAAATTGTATGCTTCCTGCTTGTAGCTAACCAGTGGCAAAATGTGAACAAAATCCAACAGGCAAAATCTTCCACTCCTATCTGTGCACTCTTCCACTGTCATCAGTGACCTCTCCAGTGGGAGCAGTTAGTGGGCAGCTACTTTGGTTGCTAACCCCAGAGAAGCAAATCTGGAGGCAGGTGGCACTGGGGAGCTCAGAGGGTATTTGTCAGAGCACTTTATGGCAAATACTCTCCATGTAAGCTCTGGAATAAACCCGACTCTTCTCTGCATATCCCTGCAGCATTTTCCCCTCCATAAAGACCCACTGCCTTGAATGGAGAGCAACAGTGCTACATTGCGTCTGCTTTTGGGAGATATTAGTAATAGGAGGCCAAAGATTTGAGAGGGAAGGCATCCCTTGTGGCAAAAATAAGTTGTATTATGTATAGTGATTTTTTGTTTGCTTAGATAGTGTTCGGTCCTTACCTTGGCTGTGACAATCATCGTCAACTGAAGATCAAGTTGCAACTATATTTATGTTAAACATTAAGGAAATAAACTTTAGTTGAATTGTTTTCCTAAACAACCAGTTGTAATAGCCTTAGATGTTTGGGTTTTTTTCTTCATAATAATCCTGCCTTTATATATAAAATGTTGCCACTGTCTGTGAGTGATGTGAGCAGATGCTGGGAATTCCAGTGCTGGGTAGAGGTTTTATAGCTCACTTCATATCCTTGCAAAGAGCCTTTGTCATCTTATGAGAGACTTCAAGGACTTTAGCTATGTTCTAATAAACTTGTGGACTGGCCTGGTAACTTCTTTTGTTTGTTCTTAAATGAAAATAATGGCATTGACTGACTTTAATTATCTCTTTATGAGATAAAAACGAAGTTGTGGTTCTCTGAGGATATTCTGCTGCACATTCTGTGGTCAAGGTTTCAGTGCTTGATCTGACAAGAACACTTTGAAGATGAGTCAGCTTCAGCTCAACACGTTATATACCCCAAAATTACAAACTGAAATTAACAAATTCAGAAGAAAAGTTGATTCTTTCGATATGAGACCCACCAACAATGTCCTGAACTATCTCATGTGGATGCAAAATTCTGTTAGAATTCTCTGCTTGGTTAAGGCCAAGGTTTGCAAGTAACGCTATGGTAAAGTGGCAAGGATGTAATGCATTATGTGTAGCTGAAATGTTAGACATTGCTAATATTGAGTATTTGAGGGGGGTCAGGTAACCCACTGTATATGGTGGTCTTACACTGCTGTATTTCCCTTTAAACAATGCCTTTTGTTTTTGTCTTTTTTTTCAATATTCTTAAATTATGTTGATTTTGCAAGTGCTGGCATTTCTGTGTTTCTTGGCAATAATAGCTGTATGAGCCTGCAGCCTCCAGCACGTGCTTGGAAGGGTGAGCACACTGACAGCCCTACACTGCCAGCCCTCAAGTGAGCAACAGGGGGGGTTGGGGCTTTTGCTGCCTGAGTCTGTACACTCAGAAGTAACTGCCCTGAGAGATGGTCTAGAAGCTAGGCATTAATAATCCATGGCATTGTCATTGCTATTTCTGGATTTGGATGAGCTAGGCTGGAATTCAGTTGTTTAAAGAACGTTTAACAACTGACAGGCCAGTTATGAGGTGGGAACGTCGCTGATTTCAACAGATTTCATTGATCTCAGCATGTTTAATGTAGCTGAAAGGTATAAAATCAAATTCAAAAGCTTTCTTGAATGTCAGTTGTGTAGATGTGTGGCATGCGTACAATATGAATGGAATCCAGATAGCTAATGGGATCATTTTATGTGTACATACATTGTCCCCCTCTAAAATTACACTAGTTAACTTTTGTAAGCTGGAATGGAAACATGTTTATGATGTTTAGTTGCACGATGTTTGATGCTTTTACAGTGCAATACTTGTATTCTCTGAATTAAACCAAAGGTAATTTTGTTTTCATGCTCTCTCTACTGTAGTGCATGACAGTCTTTTCTACATTTGTAATAGATGTAAAACAAGCCAGATCATACATCCTTTTTTTGCCTAAAACATATATAAGAAGTCTTTTGTCCAAAATGTAGTATAAAGTCAAACTAAATTGCCTTATATTAACCCTTACAAGTGTATTTTCCTAAGCATAGTTATGATTAAATAAACTTTATTAAGGAACCTGCAGCTTCTATCTCCCACTTATTCATCGCTGTGAAAGGTGTCTGTAACTAAAGATAGGAGCACTGTTAACATACCTCCTCCAGACCTCAAGCCATCATGGCTTGGGGGAGCCAGTGTGTGGATGCCATGTGTGTGCACACAGACTTGACTGTGGGCAGGGACAGTGGCTGGACCTGTTTGTGACTTAGCAGGACAGGCCTGATGGGCATGAAAGGCATATTCATGTGAGAAGAAATGCAACTTGATGGAAGCTGCAGAATTAAGTTTCAGAGGTAATGCTTGTGGCAATTCCTCCTGCATTCCAAGAGTCCCTGATGCTGTCTCATTTGGGGGATTAACAGCAGATCTATAAAAATTAAGTCACCCGTAATGCCTATGGCTACAGTACTGTCCATTAAATACTGAAAATGTCTTGGGAGCTATGGAGCCTGGCACTGGCTGCAAGGGTAACTTACCTCTGCCAGCCTTTTCCTTTTGGAAAGCCCATAGACTGCAGGGGAGCTGCTCAGGGCATGCCACAGAGAAGGCAGGAGCCGGGTAGTTGTGTGCCTCTGTGCTGTGAGTTACTGATTTCGAGCTGCAGCAATAAAGGAGTCCCTGCCCTCTGTACCACTAGCTAGTGGGGGGCCAAGAGAGCTGAAAGAACAGAATGCAGGTGGGTTGGCAACCTGAGAAAGCATTTTTTCTTAAACTTGCAGTTAGGTCATCCTTATCTTTTAACTACCTCCCTGCACCTTGGCATGAAAACGGCTCTTTTTTTATCCTGACATAAAATAAGAATTAAACCTGCTGAGACAAAAATGTGATTAACAGCTGCTTTATGCTAACTTGTTTTTGTTACTAAACTGGGGGGCAAAGCACAAAGCACATGGCTCTGCAGCACCTCGCAGAGCAGGGTAAGCTCCAGCCCACATACTGAGCTGCCCAGAAGGCAAGTTAGCTTCACTGGGGGATGGCTTAGCTTCCTGATGGCTTGTATGGGGACAGTGCAAGCTCATGCATTAATTCATGTTTTAAAGCTTAGCCATGCTGACTAAGTGGTTTTACCTTGTTCTTGTATATTAAAGCCTGAATTCCAGAAGGGCAAAATCCTTCCTTTTGCCATATTGTGGTTTTAAGCTTGGTAAATTGAGCTCTCTGCATCTCCCTGAGCTCATGGGCAGCCAACCTGTACTTGGACCAGAGGACTTCCAGAGGTGACTTCAACCATGCTGTCAATCTGCTTATCTTTGCAGCTCATATCCCCAGGTGCCAGAAACTCAGCAAGTGCCATCTCTGAGTCTAGCCCAGAAGCTGAAGGGCTCCACTCTTTGCATGCCCACATGGTGCACACAGGCTGGTGGTGCTATGTTTGTGTTAAGTGCTGCATGTCTGTCTGTCAGTGTGACCCAACACGTATGTATGTCATGTGTACGTGTGCTCTGTGTCTACTGGGAATAATCTAAGCCTCACTAGTGGCTGGGCTTGGCAGGATGGAGCTGCAACAGCCTCACCTCTAACCCTGGCTTTCCAGCTGGTGCTTTCATGGAGTCAGATGCTTATGCTCACATAAAAGTGCTTTGTCAGCAATTTGAAAAGGACAGAAACTACTGTCTTTGAAGTTTTATTCTACGTCCTCAGTTTCACAAACCTCTACACAAGCTACAGAAACCAAATCAAAGCAGCAAGTTACAGAAGTTCCCTCTTCAGGCACATGAGCAGACCTGCTTTTCATTAATTCACCTTTACCATGTCCCAAAGCAGGCAATGATGGACTAATATCCACAGTGGAGCAGTCCCTGCTCCTCCCACCTCCTTCAACTCTGCAAACACCACCAAGCCTCCAAGAACACGGTGATGATTTTTGACCTGTGGAAGCATGTCGGCGAGTGAAGACTTCTTCTATGAGCAGCAAAGCCAGACCAGGGCAGGCATGTGAGTTTCCATCCCATATTTCAAGAGGAAGCAGGTAAAGTGATTTGCTCATAGATACTGGAGCAGCTCTGTGGGAGAAGCTCTTTCACCCATCACAGCAAGGTACCAACCACTTGGCTCATTCAAAATGGCTGGAGTTCAGCAGCTTGAAGGACTTGTGGAGTTCCTGCCCAGGTCTGCTTTCAAAAATTCACTTGCTTGCCCTTAGAAAGAAGTCCAAGCCCTCTTGAAAAGGCTGTTCTGTCTTCTGCCTTGCTCGGAGGATGGTGCTACCTCCTCCCTGTGGTTTTCAGGTTTTCCACCAGGGATGGAGGCTTTTTGGTCCTGTAGGCAGCAGTGCCCATGATGCGGGTGCCTCTGATGCTACTGATGGATGGCAGAAGGGGAGGCTGCCTCACCACCAGTGCAGTGCCACGTGGGGTATAGGCTCGGAGAAGCAATTCATCTTCCATGTGAGCTGTCACTGCCACCCAGCCTGCACAGCCCAAAACAACACACATAGCAAGATGAGGCACCAGGAGCAGGATGAGGGTTCTAACACAAGCTCTGTGCCCCACATGTTGGCTGAGAACCTGAGCTACCTGGGTGTGATTTCAAATGTAATATTCAGCCCTTTCCCAATAGAAGGCAGCACCCAAAGCTCCATCTTGCTCTCCCCAGACAGAGCTCGTGCCTGGTGAACTTAAGAGGGATGGTGGGAACTAACACAATAAGAAAGCATACCAACCCTGGGGAGCTGACAGTATCACATTCATCCCTGGTGCTGTAGAACTTGTATGGAAGCCAGAGGATAACGGATTACAATGTAGTCATCCTGTACAAGCATGGCTGTCTACCTCCATTCTTTGAGGTTAACAAACCTCATCTGGACAAAGCCATGGGCTGCCCCAATTTTGTGTTGGTGACACATGGTTTGTATTGGTCCTGCTCTGAGCAGAAAATAGGGCTTCATCCCTTCAGAGGCCTCTTCCCATCAACGCTTCTAGGATGCAGACCCTGCAGAGCAAACTAATGAAGAAAAATTACCTGCAGAGGAAAGCTTGATATCTGCAACTGCCTCAGTGGTACCAATTCCTTTCAGTGTTATGTCCTGAGGGACAAGCTGAGGGAACTCTTTCATTCGCTCTTCCCCACCCATAGGTACCTAAGATCAAAACACAGAGAAAAGATTTAACAGTCAAGATACTTCAACCCTCCTACCTTAAACTGGTGAGCAAAGCACAAGTGAGGAAAAAAGATTAAGAACTGGCTTGAATACCATACAGGAGTTACTTCAGGTTTGCCAAGATCATAACCAGGATCACATCCAGAGCAACCCAGCAAGAGCTCAGAGGTGAGCTAAGATGGGAGTGCCCACTGCAGGACCCAGCTGGTGGTTCAAGCCAGGCACCGTGATGTGAGTTACAGCAGTTGTTCTCAATGTGCACAGGAGCAGAGCTGCCAGCACGAGGACAGTTCCCCCTGTCCCCCATCAATCTGCAAGTGCTACATAGTATGTGACAATACCAAGGGGGAAAAAAACAAACAAACAAACCAGAAAACCAGAAGGATCCAGTGGGGAAAGAATAGGAAAGGTACATTGTGCAACTGCAATCTGTTATGAAAACAGAGTTTGAAGTTTGACATGGAAAATACCCCTGTTGCTGCCTGGACTTCAAGGCTATTCAAGAACAACCAAGCATCAGAGAACGAAGCACTGCCAATTTTATCAGCCTGAAGGTTAAAAACAGAAGTTTCACTGAAAGCACATCATCTTGAGCTGCAGCCTGGGCAGGAGCACTACACTCTCACACTACAGAACTCCCAGACTCCTGACACACACTTGTTTTCCCTGTCAACTGTTCCCAGCCTGGGTGCTTCACCAGGCAGAGTGACCTGCCTGTCTGCAGCCAAGAGCCCATAGCAGCACCTTCTCTTACCTTTAGAAGCTCTTGGCCAGCATGTTTCTCATAAATGGCATCTGCATTACTCAGGGTGGAAATGTGGACTGGCAACAGGTTGGAAGCTATGACAGAAAACCAGGCTGGCTTTTCTCCCTGAAATAAACAAGAGGAAGATGTTATGACACCAGAAAAGCAGCCCTGAATGTTTCTCTCCTACTCCATTTCTTTCCTGTATGTTGAAAACCTGTTTGACTGATGTCCTGTCCATGTCCAAGCAGTACCTGCCTCTGTCATTGCAGAGCAGCTAGGGCTTACACAGACAGGGGAGCTGAGCTTCCAAAAGAGAAGCACCCATAGCTTCACCATTCTGCCTCAAAACATCCCTAATACCACACCCTACCTCTGCTCAGCTCAAGCAAATCATCCAAAAAAATATCTTTGTTCAAGTTTTATTCCCAAAAAGAAAGTCTGTGTGGTTGTTTAGCATGAGAAGTGATGGACATCATCTGCCTGGTGCTTATTCTATCACTTTACATGTCTATCACACACCTGTCATCGAAATGTATTTGGTTCCAAGTTGCTCTCAAGCCACAAAGAGACTGAACATGAAGCGATTTCAGGCACTCTCACAACTCCTGCATGCAGTCCAAACAAGGCTAGAGAGGGGAGAGACCTCTACAAACACTGCTAGCAGCCTGAAATAAGGAAATGTAAGTGCAGCAATGATTTCAAGTTCCTTGGAGATCTAATGTGAGGAAGGGGCTCCTCTGTCATGATCTGAGCACACCTCTCTTCCTGCAAGGGCTCTAGATGTTCACAAGGCTGATACACCAGTATGCTGAGATAGATACTGAGGACCTGTAGGGCCCTAAGTGTGCCCAGCCTGGCTTACCAGGAGCACCATTACATGGAGAACAGGCTAACAGGATGAATGAAGCCCAACTGCCAACCCTGCTTGGCTGCACATGGCTCCCAGCCTGATCTCAGCAGAGATGGTGTGACACTTTACCCTGACCTCAGGTTCCACAACCTGCCAACATCAGCTGTTTCTTCCACAACTTTCAAGAACAAGACATCTCACGTGACAAAACAACCCCTCTGGCAGCCCCAAGTCTGTCTGATTTTCCAGTGTTTACTGCCAGCAAGATGCCACCTGTCTCGCTGTCCTACTTTGTCAAGAATGCAAATCCAGGTGCTTTCTTGTGTCCCTGATAACAGCCAACATATCTAGGAAGTTCTTTTCCAAGGGCTTTGCCCAAGATAGTACAAAGACCTTTTTTTTATTATTATTTTCCCTGGCAAGTTGCTCTCCTCACAAACAGCACTTTTTCCTGAGTAAAGCATTACTCCTCTGTGCTACTGCCAAGCTGTTTTTCAGGACAGAGATCTGGATTCTCACCTTAACAATGATGGAGCTCTTCTGCCATACTGGTATATTCTTTCTTACAGAATCCTACCCCCTCCACCTTTCTCTTTCAGCAAGTCAGGAGTACCTTCAGCAAAGGTACATCCAATTCGACATTTCTACATCGATCTTGGAAAGCTGACTGAGACAAAGAAATAGCCACACACACATGTCCTCCCCAAAGTGGGGCAACCTCCTAAGGAATTGCATTCTTGTGCTAGACCCATATCTGGGAAAAAACCACCTCTTCTAGAGGAAACATCATGGGAGGTCAACTCCACACAGTTCAATAAAGGTGTATGTCATGAGATTCCTAATACATGGAAGAAATGGAAAGTGGGAGGAACATACACAAAGCACCTTTCAAAAATATTTTTGCAGAAAACACTTGGTACATTTAATTGCTCCCTTGGGCAAATTCTTCAGAGGTCTGTGTCAGGGAAGAAAAATGCCCATGCTTTACTCTTTCACAAAACACAGAAAGGAGGAAACCCACCTATTTTCCCAGTTAATCCTGGATCTCTCCTCCAGCTCTCGTGCTTTTGTATGTTATGGGAAGCACATTAAGCTGCAGGCATTTGTCAGCATTCAACAGCCATTACTATTATACAATACAAAATGTGACAGGCTGGTAACAAGTACCAAACCTTTCCACTGCAACTCCCCATCCCAAGGTATTTTGACTTTACATGGTTTGTTACTAACAGATTCATCATCTCAAAAGCAGCAAAGAAAGGGTCTAGGAAAACGAATTTTTATTGTGTGGTACTATAACAAGAAATGAAGCAGCTGCTCACAAAATCCCTCCTTCCCTTACCTGCAAGTAGTCTACACGTCCCAAGGCTGCTAAAAACAAGACCATTCCTGGCTTGAGAATGAAGGTCCGTGGAATGATGGCCTGTGTTGGCAAAACCATCTTGACTTCTTTCTCTGTCAGGAGATTTAAAACCTGCAAAATTAATTGTACTGCTGTAACTCATTCCAGATGTTTCAATGGGAAGGGTGAAATTAATATTGGCATTATATTGATAGAGGAAATAAAATCAAGTGAAGAGTGTGCAGAACGTCCAACAGAACAGTTCAATTCTAATACACATAGTGAGGAACAGGAGGAGGTAGGGATGTCCCTAGCTTGGATATCCACCCTGAGAGATGGTGGAAGCCCCATCCCTAGAAACATTCCAGGTCAAGTTGGATGGGGCTCTGAGCAACATGATCTAGTTAAGGATGTCCCTGCTCAGTGCAGGAGGTTACATTAGATGACCTCTGAAGTCCCTTCCAACCCAAATCAATCTTATGATTCTATGTCACCAATCTCTGCTGCAAAGCAGGGTCCATAACAAAGTGTAACCTCTACCAGCAGCTGTTGGACAACAGATTTGGGAATGCTGGGGCTGGCTGGAACAAGCTCACCCAAGATTTATTGCACTTCAGCATGAGTCAGGCATGTGCAGAACTGGAGACAGTCTCTGGCAATCACATTTGAGTTACTCCACTTGGGTAGTGATGTCAAATGCCAAATCAGTATCAACAAAACAGCTAGTCTCAAATATCTCCCTGAGAGAAAAGTACCAGATCACACTATGGAACAACTAGAACTACAGGATGACCACCCTGCCACATAGCTTGGATCCCTACCCCTAGCAGTGAAACAAGCTCTCCCCTCTGTGAGGGCTCCCAAATGCTCATGAAGTCTGTCTTCCTCTCCATCCTCTGGCTTCACTGTCTCCCCTGTTTCAGTGAAACAATCTGCTCTGAAGTCTACTTAAAAGCCTTCGACTTCACTAGTAGCACTGCAGCCACAGTGGTGGTCAGACCACTTCTACAAAAGCACTGTTCAAAGCCAGCTGTGAAACCATGTGCAGGTTCAGGAAGCAGGGCCTTGAAAGAAACAACTAGTATACTGGTTAATGCTCTCCCTTTCTCAAATACAGAGAACTGACAGTAGAAATGCTGCCAGCTGTACACCCCATGCACACCAGTCATGCACATACAAGCTTGCAGCAGTCTGGCCATGAGGATTAACCTCAATTCAGACTTAACTAACAAGGTTTGTGGTGCAGCCAGAACCCTTAATGCTCTTCCTGCATTCACAAGCAGACAAATATTTAGCTTGAAAGTCAGGGCAGCCTTCAACTCCAAGTGAAAAAGATGAAGAGGCTTTGCCCTTCTAGCTGCAGGTCTCCTGAGATGTTTGGCAATGCTTGAACTAAAATCAGATTTATCAGTTAACCTTTTCCAAGCTTTCCAGAAGTTTGGCTTTGGAAGGAGTCATGAGGAAAAAGCTAAAAACAAACCTTCAAGGAATAAGAATAAATATTTCATCCCATTATGTGCTAACATACACTTTCCTTCCCTTTTCTTCCAAAAAAAAAAAAAAACCAAAACCAAACCAAACCAAACAAAACCCACAAACCTGCTCATAACTAGAAATTTCCCCTGTCCAAATCTGCCACATAGACAGTCTGCTTGTCCTCCACTCAGACTGAACACTGACTGCAGGAACAAAATAACAGAATTTGATTAGAAACTTGGCTTTAGCTTTGGCTCTCCAAAGGCATGGGAAGGACAATTAGAAACAGCAGCAAGTATTTCTGGATGCAGGAAAGCCCACTTGTTTTCTACACTCGTTCAGCTCCAGAAGAAAGAACCTGTCCAGTCACCTGGTATGAAAACAGGTCTCTAAGCTGACAACTGCCTTGACACTGCCCATCAGTAAGCAAAGTGCCACTATGGGCCACAGTGGGCTATGATTTTTCAAGCTTATCTACTAGAAAACCAGTAGTC
>JAOEGS010015177.1:60957-87363 GCA_025447755.1 Corythornis vintsioides
GATTGCGCGCGCAGCCTCTCCCCAGCGGCGCTCAGGGACGTGCGCACGCGCCGCTCCGACGCCTTCCCTTCCCGCTCTCTGCTCCGTGCCCGCTCTCCCTGCTCCGTGCCCGCTCTCCCTGCTCCGTGCCCGCTCGGTGCCAGGCCCTGTCGACTCCCGAGCACTTTCTCTTGACCGCCGCCGCCGCCCGTGCCTCTGTCCGCCGCCATCATGTACGACGCGGATGAAGGTAAGGGCGCCGCGGTCTCGGGCCGTTCCCCTCCGCCTCAGCCGGCCGAGGGGGAGCAGGGCAGGCGCTGACCCAGCGGTGGGGAGGGGGGCTGCCCTGCTGGGAGGGGTGCCTCAGCTCACCGTGTACCATCCCCCCGCCCCTCTTCGGGAGACACCCGGGCCTGGCTTACAGGTTGTGCTTTCCTTGCAGATATGCAGTATGATGAAGACGATGATGAAATCACACCCGACTTATGGCAGGAAGCCTGCTGGATCGTCATTAGGTGACTTTTTTAAAGCTCGTTGTTTTTAATGTTTCAGTAACGTGTTCTTGGCCTTACGGGGGATGCCCGGGTTGCAGGCAGTATGGCATGGAAGCCACAGGGCTGGTCATGCTGAATTACCACTTTGGTAGAGCAGAAGGGCTTTAGGCAGAAAGAGCAGGGCTGTCAGTAGGGATTAAGAACCTCTATGTGGCTGGAACAGATGGCATCCAAGCTCTGAAAAGTTCTGAGAACTTGTCTTAGGAGCATGCACTCAGTTTAAAATGAGTTAAAGCAGAGTACATACAGTGATGAACACAGTAGTTAAAGACACTTTTGGTGAGGTTTGACAGAATCACAGAATGTTAGGAATTGGAAGGGATCTCTAGAGATCATAAGTCCAACCCCTCTGCCAGAGCAGCATCACCCAGAATATGTTGCTCAGGGACTTATCCAGTAGGGTTTTGAAAGACTAGAGAAGGAGACTCCACAACCTCTCTTGGCAGTCTGTTCAGGGCTCTGTCACCCTCACAGTAAAGAAGTTCCTCCTCATGTTGAGGTGGAACCTTCTATGTTTCATTTTCTACCCACTGTTTCTAGTCCTATTGCTGGGCACTACAGAGAAGTTGGGTCCATCTGTTTGACGCCCACCTTTCAGGTAATTATAGATATTAATAAGGTCCCCTCTCAGTCTTCTCAATATTATGCAGCCCCAGTTTCCTCAGTCTTTCTTCATAGGGAAGGTGCTTGAGCCATGTTTCCCTTCTAATTTAATGTAGAGTCTGAATATAGATATGGCTTAGCCAAGAGGTGGCAACAAGTCTATCCCTCTGTAGTGTCTGTGACTTCAAACACTGAGAAAACTGTTCAGCATTTTTGAGCACCTGTGTTTGAAGTTCATGCCTTGGGAAAAGCAAATATATTTGATTCTGTACTGGATTCTGTGGGTTCTGAAGTTTTGGTAATAAATACATCTGAAGCTTGTTGAAGTATAAAGTGTATAAGATCTATTAAGATCTCTTGTTGTTTGTTTTTTTTTTTAAAGCTCCTATTTTGATGAAAAGGGTTTAGTCAGGCAACAGCTGGATTCTTTTGATGAGTTTATTCAGATGTCTGTGCAGAGAATTGTTGAAGATGCTCCACCAATTGATTTACAAGCTGAAGCCCAGCATGCCACAGGAGAAGTAGAAGAGCCGGTGAGTGGAGACCATTGGCAGAATGGGTGTGCTTTTACCATGCAAAATGTTTTTAAATGGGTTTTATTTAGCCCTCATCTGAAGAGATGTAACTTCGTCTGAGTTATGCTGCTGCTTATTGCAGTCATTAGGACTGAAGCATGAACTCTCCAGAGCCTATGAAGTATGTAGCAAAGTTTCCAGGTAGTTTTGGATATAAGGCTGAAAAACACATACAAGAGCTTTGGAATGGAAATTTTCTCTCTTGTAGAGTTACTCTCTCTTTCTGGGTGCTTGGGTTGAGGAAGAACCAAGAACAATTGGCTACTGCAGCTTCCACACTGCACTGACAAAGATGTAGTTACAGCAGATCAGGTAGTGGAAAGCAGACTGTTTGGGTGGGATTTACCATAAGAAAGGTTTCTGGCAGAAATCTCTTAGCTTTCTTTGGTTGAAGTTAGGCCCTGGCTTACAAAGGGTGGCATCACTCCTCATCTTCCATTGGCATAGTGTTCCAAAGGAGAGCAAACTGACTAAGGTTTGAGCTGTGTGGTGACTTTTCTGCAATGAGTGTGCACCTTCTGCAGTGGCTGTGGTGTTTTCTTCCTTGTCCCTCGTGTGGTGTGATCCCTGTTCCAGAAGTGATCTGTTCCAGTGCTGTCAGTCACTGTGTTGCTGCTTCCCTGTAGAGACATAAAGAAACTTTAGGACACCTGAGCATTGAATTTATTGATTTTGACTGTTCCTTTCTGGGATATTTTTTTCGAAGGTGAATAGAGAGAGCAGCTGGTTTGTCTTTTAGTGTCTTTTTTTTAAACAAACAGTTCATAAACTTTTATCTCATTAGTTTTAATGTGGTTTTTTTTTCTGTTACTCTACATGTAATATTGCAGAATTCTTTAGCTGTGCAATTCTGCAGTCGCTGTATGTGGTTACAGTCCAGATTGCAAGCACAGTGCTTACATGTCATGTTCTTGTCCAAAAGCTGCTATTTTTACTTAAAACCAGAGAGGGTAGTTTATTCTTAATATTGATCAATTTTTATAGATATTTTTTAGGATGTGGCCTAGATAGGAGAAAAAGAAAACACTTTTTTATTCAGGGTCAATTGCAGAGAAATTCTTGCCCCATTTGAAGATACTGGATTAATTTAAAGAGACAGAGTATAGTGGACTAATTAGACTTTTTGTTTCTTTATTCCTCTGCTTTTCAGCCTCATATTTTGAAGGCAGTTTATAGCATTTTTTGATTTAAGTGAACTGGAGGCTCTAAATTTTCTTGCAGTAGAATTCGGAGGGGTCGCTCTTGGAGTGAAATGAAGATCCTGAGAACTGTTGTGTTGCTGAAGGATACTCATCCTTTCCTGCTCATGGTTTCACTGTAACATGTGAAAGGATTTCAATGGAACTAAAAGTTGTTTAAATTGGATGCTCTATGCATGGGAGCAAACCTTTACCAAAAATGGCACCTTTTTGCAGCATGTCAGATATCTTATGTGTTGAAGTTTCATCTTTTTGCCTCATAAACTCTATTTTATCTAAGGTTACTGTGACACTGAATCTATAAATAGGCATATGTAAGGCATATTTATTTGTTGATATATTCACAAACTTGGCAGATTTAGAGTTTGTTACCTATTTTGTAGGTGATATTTTATAGGTATATTAGGTACTTTATTCTTACTGAGGGTTTTGACCCTTGTATTTCCTCTTTTTTTTATTTTTTTTTTATTTATGAGGTGTTTAGAAATTACTGACAGTTCTTTAGATTTTTTTTTTTTTTAAACTAGTCATCTGAAGAGGGATTGTTTCCAAACTTTGAGCTTGACACAAGTGGCAGCATTGAGTATGAGGCTCTAGAACTGCTCTTGAACAAACAAAGTGGATGTTTCTTCTATTGAAGGTTAATGTTTTGTTTTGCAGCCCCGGTATCTGCTGAAGTTTGAACAAATCTATCTGTCCAAGCCTACACATTGGGAAAGAGATGGAGCACCATCACCCATGATGCCCAACGAAGCCAGGCTGAGGAACCTCACGTAAGAATGAGTTCTGTAGTGGATAAACACAAGGAAGGACTGTCTCTGTGTTCTTCATTGATGATCTTTTCAATTGAGTAGTGCCTTGAAAATGTAGTAATTACTGCTCTGTTTACATTTTGTTGTCTACTTCTTAATTCAAGACTAAGAATATTTGCTAATAATGCTTAATATACCACTGAGTGCTCGAACAGTTGCATTCATTATCCTTCTGTACAACCTCAAGGAATAACTGACAGATAACACAATGGTGTTTTAATTTTTTAGGTACTCAGCCCCCTTGTATGTGGATATAACAAAGACAGTTATTAAGGAAGGGGAGGATCAGTTGCAGACACAGCATCAGAAAACTTTTATAGGAAAAATTCCTATAATGTTACGTTCAACCTACTGTTTATTGAACGGCTTAACCGACCGTGACCTTTGTGAACTGAACGAATGCCCCCTTGATCCTGGGGGCTACTTCATCATCAACGGATCAGAAAAGGTAAGGGATTAAGCCTTGCACAGCCATCCTTACAGGCGTGGAAAGTTCTGCTACTTGTTTCCTTTTGGTTTGCCATTGAGTGGGAGCACTTCTCTGCCAGTGTATCCCAGTTAGCGTGGGTGCTTGTGATCTTGTAAAAAGATGGGCATTCAGTCCTCTCTTAGGAATTTCTCAAGCCACCTGCTCTTCTCTGAGGCATGTTTCTCTTCTTCAGTTTCATGACCTGTTTTGCATTGAATGCCACTAAGTACTATAGATATTTAAATGCTTCAGCGTTGCAGAGCAGCATGCACTGAAATAAGGTGGTACTTTGTTCAGTGTCTCCTTCAGTTTGTTTATAGCTCTATAGGTGTGTTTTATTATGAGAATAGGTTCTTCACTGATGTAGATTCAGCTTTAGCAAATATTAGCTTTATGCCTATGCTTACCAGTGAAACTGCTTTGTTTTTGCACTGCCACCTGAGCAAACACAGCAAAAGTTACAGAATTGTGTTTTAATTATTGGGAAAAAAATAAATCAATCTGGCTTTGGTTGCAGCTGTCATTTAAATTTAAACACCCATGTAGTGTGTTGGCTTGAGAAACAGATAGTGAAATGCTTTCTTTATCAGTGTTGTGTCTAAAGCTAACAAAAATGTCTCAGCACAGCCAGCAGGTCTAGTAAGTACATCGGAGAGAGCAGTGTTCTCAGTCTTGTTTGGGTATTCTATCTTCACTAGATATATGTTTTGCTTACATACTGTATTTTTGAACATTTTTTAGAACATTTTAGAACAGTATTTGAGTATAGTGTCTCAAATTTGGCAGATTGGCTTCATGTTGTGTACTGCTCTTAAAGAGAAGGCTTCTGAAGGAATAAGAAAACACATTGTGCCTATTACTTTCAGCATGCCCTTCCTGTCAGTTGCTAGTTACTTACTAGTGTTCTTGTTTCTATCCCAGGTTCTGATTGCTCAAGAGAAGATGGCTACAAACACAGTGTATGTGTTTGCAAAGAAAGATTCAAAATATGCCTACACAGGAGAGTGCAGATCTTGTCTGGAAAATTCCTCTCGACCAACGAGTACTATATGGGTTAGCATGCTGGCCAGAGGAGGGCAGGTAGGCCTAAGCACTAGTAACCTCTGCCTGGGGGCTTGCAGTAAAGATTGTCTTAGAAGTTTTGTTACTGTCCTGTCTCTTCATGTAATTTACTTTCTTATGATGCTAAGTTGTAAAGAAGATAAAATTAAATGAAAATTCATTCTGTTTGTCATTGATTGTGCCTGTGTCTAGAACAAATAATTTGAGGATTGAAATGAAAGATTCAAGCTAAAAAAATAATTTTGGACTTACTGTAAATGAGCTTTTAGAAGTCCAAACAAGCTGCATCCTGATTTTTTGACAAAGAGCAGGAATAGGAGCATGGACCCTGCCTTTGCTAGTAGCCAAGCTATCATCACGTGGATGTGTTTTTCAGACCATATACAGATTCATATTTAACACCTAATAGTTCCAGAGAAATAAAGTGCTCTGTGTGTCTTGAGGAGCAGAAGCTGTCAGTACTTGCCTGCCATTCCACTGCTGCTTGGATATTCCCAAATGTTCCAAGAGGAAGTTTAATAGAAGCCTTACACCACTTTTGCTCCTGATTTTTTTTATTTATTTTTTTAAATAAGCTTTCAGAATAGCTCCTTAGTTGGCCTGCTGAGGAGTCACCCTAGTTCTTGAATACATATACTGTATTGTCCACATCCAGAAAGATATTTTTATTTAAAGGCAAGATCTTTTCAAACTAATAGATGTTTTTCTCCATCTTTTCAGGGTGCAAAGAAAAGTGCAATCGGTCAGCGCATTGTGGCCACTTTGCCATATATTAAGCAAGAAGTCCCCATCATCATTGTCTTCCGTGCACTAGGCTTTGTGTCTGACAGGGATATCTTAGAGCACATCATTTATGATTTTGAAGATCCAGAAATGATGGAAATGGTAATTGATGTTAAAGAAGTGATTTTCAGGATTGACATCTGGTGACGCATGGGTGTGGCTAAGCATCATGTGGAATATTATTTATCTTCCAATTGTAATTTATTGCTTTATTATTTTTGTGGGTTGTCTGTTAGAGATGTCAGAGGTTCTCTGTCTAAACCTATTCGAGTGACCAGAACACAATGTAAATTTCAAAGAGTTCTTATGTACTTGGAGAGGTAAGGTCTTATCCTGCTGTCATTGACTTGGATTTTAAAGTCCCAATTTGTACCTGAAATGGCAACAGGCCTAGAATATACTTGAACTATTTTCTGCAATCGAAACTATTTTTTGTGTGCCTCCTGCATGATCTGTTACTGTTCTCTGCTGCTTTTGAAAGAGCTACAACTCCAGCAGGCACTGGATGCTATAGAATTTTGCTTGATTTTGTGCATTAGGTCAAACCTTCTCTGGATGAAGCTTTTGTTATTCAGGAGCAAAATGTTGCTCTAAACTTCATTGGATCAAGAGGTGCAAAGCCAGGTGTCACCAAAGAAAAGAGAATCAAGTATGCTAAAGAAGTCTTGCAGAAAGAAATGCTCCCACATGTTGGTGTCAGTGACTTCTGTGAAACCAAAAAGGCCTATTTTCTAGGGTATGACATTATTTTCTGTGACACTTCTGCAAATGGACCCTGAATACATATTTTTGTTCACATGTATATGATTCAACAAATGCATTGAAATGAAGTTGTTTTTAATTTTGGTCTTGATACTCAGTGATAAACTTTAGGGCACTGGTGTATTTTCATAGCTGAGAAAAGGCAAATGTTGATGAAAAACCTATTATGGATCTTAAGTTAGATGTGATGATAGTGATAAATGTCTCCTTGGCACTGCATTGCATGGACAACATACAGAGGTTGATAACTAATGTGTAGATAACTAGTGAGAAACTAATGTAAATATACTCCTTAAACTACTAGCACATCCACTTCATCACTGCTTATTGGTTCATTTTACACCTGATTCCATGTGCTTAAATGCCACCCCTACTATAGTACAGAAGATGCATGGCCATCAGGATGTAAATACTGTTATCTCTGAAGCTACCTGAACTTCCAGTGTTCACCTCTAAGTTTGTGTGTGCTGAAGAGGTCTGCTTTAGGACAGCAGTATCCTAAAGATCTGAAATGGACAGCCTTTGGGATCAGCTCTTTGATTCGTCTATGATAGGATATAGTCTTTGTTGTGAATGTCTCCTGTCAGTTTAAAACATGGACTGTCTTATTTGCTTAGGTATATGGTTCACAGATTGTTACTGGCAGCACTGGGAAGACGAGAGCTCGATGACCGAGATCATTATGGCAACAAAAGACTGGACCTTGCTGGCCCACTGTTAGCTTTTCTGTTCAGAGGGTAACTATAATATATATGTTTACTTCAAAGATAATTAATGGTAGAGGCATTGCCAGCTCTGAATCTAAATCAATTAGACTGTTGTGTTGTGTCTGATAGCTGGTCTTTGGCAACACAGCCTGGATCTTTTCAGGAGGCCAGTGACATTTATTTCTAAATAATGCTGATGAGGCAGAATTGGTGGAGTACTGTTTGATCATGTTTCTTGGTATTCTCTTCTACAGAATGTTTAAGAATTTGCTGAAAGAAGTGAGAATATATGCACAGAAGTTTATTGACAGAGGGAAAGATTTCAACCTGGAACTGGCAATTAAAACAAGAATTATTTCGGATGGTTTGAAGTACTCACTGGCAACTGGAAACTGGGGTGACCAGAAGAAAGCTCATCAGGCCAGAGCAGGAGTATCTCAGGTACAAAAGCTGAGTAAGGCACAGTAGCACTTGTCAGGTTTACATGAGGGTAAAACTACATCATAGAAGAGATTAACGTTGCTTGGTGGCCATACCTTTTGGATGCTAAATAAAACATCTTTGTAAGGTAAGCTTCACAGAAGAAACAAATGAAGATCCAAATACTCGAGTCTGATATGGGGTTTGGGGTTATTTTTGTTTGCTTTTGGTTTTAGGTCTTGTGTTCACTGCTAAGCAGCTGGTGTAACTCTTGTAAAAGCTTTTTGTATTACAGCATATGCTTTGCACACTGAGTTTGCAAAGATCTGTCTCATTGTGCTGGCAAACCCTCTTGGTGAACAGCCTCTTCACAAGTGTAGTTACCCAATCAGAGTAAGTTACACTACAAAAAACAGCTGTCTGCTTGAATAACTTTTTATGATGGTCCTTGCCATGGTATAAGCATACTCTGAAAACTTCTGCCATTACAACACTGACTAGGGGCTTGAGATTTTGAGGGTAAACTCAGTCTTAGTTGTGGTGAGCTAAAGCACAGCTGACAAAAATCAGAGCCGTTTCAGTTCTTTTCAGGTATCTAATTTCTTGAGGGCATTGTTCCTTTGCTCTGATGTGTTGTGATGCCTGTAAACAACCCATTTAAGCTTTGACTGATTTAATTCCTTCTACCTGCAGGTGTTAAACCGCTTGACTTTTGCATCTACCCTTTCCCACCTGAGGCGCCTGAACTCTCCCATTGGTAGAGATGGCAAACTAGCAAAGCCCAGGCAGCTGCACAATACACTGTGGGGAATGGTTTGCCCTGCTGAGACCCCAGAGGTAATGAAAGTAGTTTTTATGTCAGTATTTATAGCCAACTGCTTTTATCTGCTAGTTGTTTTATAGCCAAGGTGTTGCTTATCTGCCAATTGCCAGAGGAGGAGAAAGAGTGAGAAGAGACAATTTTCTTCACCAAGATGCCAAGAAACATTTATTAATTTACAGCTCTTTTTATACCCTTTTAATTTCCAGGCAATTGGACAAGAAGCCAGCCACCCCCTGGGGTGATTGGCTGGGGTGCCACAGCACCCATAGTCAAAACATCTCTCTACTGTTTTACAAACAGCTGCCACCAAGGTAACAGCTGGTGGGAATCTTTGCAGTCCCATGAGAAGGAATATTCCATGCAGTAGTGTTTTAACATGACACCAAGGCACTTGCAATGATCACTTGCATTTTTTTTTTTTAAATGCTGACATGATTATTTAGCTTTATATCTGACTCTTTAGTTGAGTGGTAGAAATTAATAAAGTAAATGGTATGTCTTATGTCCAGTTGCTTGAGGACTTGAAGTTTAAGTTCTTGGATTTTCTTCAGGGAATCTCTTGATTTGGAAATGCAAGCTAATGTGTTTCTACTAGGGTCATGCAGTAGGACTTGTGAAGAACTTAGCCCTGATGGCTTACATTTCTGTGGGGTCTCAGCCATCCCCAATTTTGGAATTCTTGGAAGAGTGGAGTATGGAAAACCTGGAAGAAATATCTCCAGCAGCAATAGCTGAGTACGTGCAAAGAAAACTGCTTTAACTTCAGCTTTTTATCCTGCACAACACTTCAAGGGTTTGGCTTATTTTTGTTGGGGGAGAGGGGTTGGGGTTACTGTTGGGTTTTGGGTGGGTGGCTTTGGGTTGTTTGTTAATCTTAAATTATGTTTGTTTTTCCAATCTTTTTAGTGCTACCAAGATCTTTGTTAATGGTTGCTGGGTAGGAATACACAAAGATCCAGAGCAGCTCATGAACACCTTAAGGAAGCTCCGTCGTCAGATGGACATCATTGTGTCTGAGGTATAAATTTTACACCTAGAATTTGGGTGTCTTATTCAGGTGAGAGGGTAATGCTTTGATACTGCGTTGCAGGATTCAAATAGCATTATTTGCAAGTCTTTCTGAACATAATTCCCATTGCTTTTTTTGGAGGGGGGGGGAAGGGGGCATTTTTGGCTGGGTTTTTTTTATGTAGTTTGTTGCTTGGTTGTGGGTTTGGTTTTCATTTGTTTGTTTTTTGTTTTTAAGAGGATCCAGTTGAAAATAATCTCTTGAAATGCTTCTGTTTGTAGGGGTGTTAATGTTTCTTTTGTGCTGCTGTTAGAACCTGTAAGGTTTCATGGAACTCTATCCTGTTTTATATTCCATAGTTCTGAATGCAGGCTGAGGCTTTTTACTGATGTGGCATTGCCATCTTGTGCAGGTCTCAATGATCAGAGATATTCGTGAGCGAGAAATCCGCATCTACACCGATGCAGGCAGAATTTGTCGACCCCTTTTAATCGTGGAAAAACAGAAGTTGCTGTTGAAGAAAAGGCACATTGACCAACTGAAGGAACGAGAATACAACAACTACAGGTGAGATATGTGCCTGGAATTGCACTGAATGTCTTAGTTTTCCATCTTGGAAGCTGCAAGTTCTCTCGGACCATACCGAGGCAGTGGTAGTAATGTGAAGCCAGGGAAGTCCTTGTTCCTGTTACTGCTGAAGAGACCCATTTTCTGTCAGTTGAGTATTTCAGACACTGGTTATTCAGTTGGCAGGATCTCGTGGCCAGTGGTGTAGTGGAGTACATTGATACACTGGAAGAAGAGACTGTGATGCTGGCCATGACCCCAGATGACTTGCAAGAGAAAGGTGTGGCCTACTGCTCAACGTACACCCACTGTGAGATTCACCCATCCATGATCCTGGGAGTTTGTGCATCTATCATCCCTTTCCCTGACCACAACCAGGTCAGTGCATCACTTCTGACATCCTGCTTTTAAAATTGATGGAAAACCCACAGCTCTACGTGTAAAGAGCTTCATGTACCTGTATTCTGATCTTGCCTTGTCTGTCTAGTCTCCCAGGAACACATACCAGTCTGCTATGGGTAAACAGGCCATGGGAGTTTACATTACAAACTTCCACGTTCGTATGGATACCTTGGCACACGTATTGTATTACCCACAGAAGCCCCTTGTAACAACACGCTCCATGGAGTACTTGAGATTTAGAGAGTTACCAGCAGGTGTGTAGTGGGTTAATGTCTATTAAACCATAATACTACAGTTTTGTTTCAACTGTGTCAAGTGTTGCATGTAGAATATGGAATTGAATAAGTGTTCAGATAATTTAAAATTAATTAATAATTTAAAATTAATTCTAGCTTAAGTGTTGACTCACAGCTGGACATCTAGACTGCAAAAAAAATACATTGCTAATGCTGCAGCTGAAATCTGCTAAAAAATCTAACTGCAAAATGCATGTTCTGTATTGGTATTTGCAAGGTTCTTCACAAGGGGTCACTCTTGACTCTCTTTTCTATCTGAGGTTGAATTTGTTGATGCTAGGTGGTTTTAATGTGTGGGACATGGGGATTTTATCAGAAAGGTTATAACAGCTTCAGTGTAGAGAATAGAGGTTATTTTAAGTTTGAAGTAAAGCCTGTCTGGTACGTGTGCATCCTTTCACAGTATTCACTCTGCACATTACAGGCATCAACTCGATTGTAGCCATTGCATCGTACACAGGCTATAACCAGGAAGACTCTGTCATCATGAACCGTTCTGCAGTTGACAGAGGCTTTTTCAGGTAAGACTTCATCCTTTTTTTAACTGCTTGGGTGTGAAAAAAAAGTGTGTGTGTGTGTGTGTGTGTGTGTGTGTGTATATATATATATATACCAAGATATACCAAACTGTCTAGAGGCTGAAGAAAAACTCATCTTGCTCTGAAGACTCCATTCTCCATATCTTTCCAATCTGACAAACTTTTCTTTTTCTTCCTCTTCACTGATGGTCATATTAGCAAGACTTTAGAGGAAAGGTTGTAGGGTGTAATTGTCTTGGTTGCCATTAGTAACAGTAGCCATGATACATGATAAAAAGGTGATTATAGTGAAGTTGAGATGTACAGATGAGGAAAAATGTAGCTGGCTTCACTGGAGAAGGCTTTATAACTCTGTTTCAGATCTGTGTTCTATCGTTCCTACAAAGAGCAGGAGTCTAAAAAAGGGTATGACCAGGAGGAAGTTTTTGAAAAGCCTACACGTGAAACTTGCCAAGGTAAGATACAGAAGTGGATGAACACTTCTGAGTGTTTTAATTGATATTTTTGTGAGAAAGATTGTTCATGTGTTTTGAAAAATCGGGGATTCTACTTTGGTTTTTTTTTTTGTCTTTTCCCCTCCCCAAGGTATGAGACATGCAATCTATGACAAACTTGATGATGATGGTTTGATAGCACCCGGGGTACGTGTGTCTGGGGATGATGTCATTATTGGCAAAACAGTGACACTGCCAGAAAACGAAGATGAACTGGAAAGCACCAACAGGCGCTTCACAAAGAGAGACTGCAGCACTTTCCTGCGAACCAGCGAGACTGGGATCGTGGATCAGGTCATGGTCACCCTCAACCAGGAAGGATACAAGTTCTGCAAGATCAGGGTGAGCTCTGGTACCTGTGCCTTCTGCCTTTAACCTTCTTTGTTCTGTGTTTAAATTGCCAATTGAACGTTTTGCTGTGGCTTACAGGTACGCTCCGTAAGAATCCCACAGATTGGAGATAAATTTGCCAGTAGACATGGTCAGAAAGGAACCTGTGGTATCCAGTACAGGCAAGAGGTAGCGTGTGTTTGTTTTCTTAGCATTTGAACTGCCTTTAGTGAGTTGTCTGAAATATCTACTCGGGTACAATATAGACTTAAATTTAGCTAAAATATTGTCAGGAAGAGACACAGCTGCTGCTTATGTGATGCTTCAGTGCCTTTGAAATGCTCTAAAAGATGTCGTTTGAATCCATGCAATGGCTTTCTTAAAGCTGATATGCTTCAAAGTACTGACTGTTTTCTTGCTGTAGGATATGCCCTTCACGTGTGAAGGCATCACACCTGACATCATTATCAACCCCCATGCCATCCCTTCCCGTATGACCATCGGCCACTTGATTGAGTGTCTTCAGGGGAAGGTGAGAACAGTCTTTTATCCTGCATGTCTGGACATCACACTATCATGGGCAGAGAATCTCAAGTGCTGGCATTCAAACGGTTTGAAGCAGCTTGATGTGGTCTGACCCGTCCTTTAGGAATCTGACAAGTCTGTGCAAATCTCTAGGTGTCTGCAAACAAGGGAGAGATTGGTGATGCTACACCTTTTAATGACGCTGTCAACGTGCAGAAGATCTCCAATCTTTTATCAGATTATGGCTATCACCTAAGAGGAAATGAGGTACCATCAAAATATCCATTCCCTGACATTTTTTTTTTGAAATATGCATTAGATAGTAAGGTTTATGAGTTGGTGTTCACATTGACTATTTCAGGTCCTCTACAATGGCTTCACTGGTCGAAAAATCACATCGCAGATCTTCATTGGCCCCACATATTACCAGCGTTTGAAGCACATGGTAGATGACAAAATCCATTCTCGAGCAAGAGGGCCAATCCAGATACTTAACAGACAGCCCATGGAAGGCAGATCTCGGTAAGGATGGTTTTCAGTTTCTATGCTGTCTGGTCTTTGAAGTTCTTAGCCTAAAACTTAGATACCTCAACTTTGCAGCTGCTCTCTAATTAGCCATCCATTTTCATGTGTTCAGCTTGAGATCATTCATTTGGTTCAGGTGTCAAGGTTTTGGTAGCAGGACCTACCTGGTGGTTGGGGTGACCTCTCTGAGAAAGGAGCAGGGCTTGCCTTGTGCTGGACACAGCTGGCTCCAGCAACACTGGCCAAAGTGGAGGCTGCCAGTGATGCTGGTGGCATCTCTGTGGTAACATAGTTAAGAAGGGGTAAAAATCACCACATAGTGGCTGTGAGAGAGGAGTGGGAAAATGCAAAAGGCAGACAGATCAGAGATGGAGGAGAGGGAGGAGGTGCTCCAGGCACTAGACCAGCCATCCCTTGCAGTTCATGGTGAAGACCATGGTGAAGCAGGTTTTCTGCCTGCAGCCCATGGAGGACCATGGTGGAGCAGATACTCGTGCTGCAGCAGGTTCCTGGCAGGAGCTGTGGCCTGTGAAGGCCCCATGTTGAAGCAGTCTGTTCCTAAAGGATTATACCCTGTGAGAAGAGTCTGTGCTGGAGTAGTTTGTGAAGGACTATCCCAAGGAGGAACCCCATGCTGGAGCAGGGCAAAAAGCATGAGGAGGGAAGTAAAGGCAGAGGGGAATTGATGCACTGCATGAATGCATTGACTTGCAGTCCCTATTTGCACTATGGACATGGGGAGGGGAGGAAGGAGTTGGGAATGAAGGAGTGAAATTGAGCCTGTGAGGAGGGTAAGGGAAATATTTTTCAGCTTTTCCCTGTTTTTTTTTTTTTTCTCTCAATCCATGAGTTTTTCCATCTCGCTTTTTCTCCCCGTCCTGTTGATGTGGGGGAGTGAGAGCCAGTTGCTGAGCATCTGCAGCCAGCCTGAAACCCACTGGATAAGTAGAGAATAATTTGTTTGCCTCATTTTGCTATACAGCTATGCTGTGGTTGTTGACTGTCTGACATCTGCTTTAGAAATGCTCAGCAGCAGCAACAAATTGAGTTTGCATTCTCCCCAAGTTTTATTCTGAGGCCTTAAGAGCTTTCTTCCTTCCTTGCAACACTGCCCTTGTGTTAATGGTAAGTTACTTGTTCCACCAACAAGAACTGATATATTTTGCCAATGTAGTCAAATTTAGGGTGTGGTTTTTTTCCTCCTCTCTTCATATTTTGCCAATGTACTCAAAAGTTAAGGGGTGGGTTGTTTTGTTTTTTTTTTTCCCTCCACTCTCTCTTCAGTGATGGTGGCCTTCGTTTTGGAGAAATGGAACGAGATTGCCAGATTGCTCATGGAGCAGCCCAGTTCTTGAGAGAAAGGTTGTTTGAAGCTTCAGACCCGTACCAAGTTCACGTCTGTAACCTGTGTGGAATCATGGCCATTGCAAACACAAGGACTCACACCTACGAGTGCCGGGGATGCCGTAACAAAACTCAGGTATGTGTGAGCTTCATCAGCCAGTGCTTCTCGTTGTGGGTAAGAGGAGATGCCACTTGGGAGAACAGAAGGGTAAGAAAAATATTTAAAGAGCACCAGAACTACTGGTTGAGCTTCATGATTGTTTTATGGTGTCCTAATTTTATAGTGTTGGCTTGGCAGGAAATGCTACTCAAATATTTTGCAGTGCAGGGATTTCAGAGACTTTAAAAGTAAACCTTGGAATCACAGGAATTTACAGAGCCATTACCCTTGTGGCTGTCCCCATGAAGATATTTATGCTTTCAGAGCTGGGTCCCCATGGGAGGTCTTTTGTGTTGTACTTTTTTTCCTATTAAAGAAAAAAAAAGTAAATCTCTGTAGTATGTGCTTGGTTACAGAAATTATGTCAAGGGAGACTAACAACAGAGATAAAAATAGTTGACTTAAACAGGCTTGTTCTTGTCCTAGGGTCTGGCTGCAAATACTAGTGGCACTGAGGTTAGTTAAGAGATGTGTGCTGGAAATGCTAACTGCATTGACTACACAGCAGGCACACATTCCTGTGCATGTTCCCTTGTTCAAGCAGCTCTTGATTAAGATCAGATCCCTTGGCTGCAGGTTTTAATACTAAAGATGTGTTCTGGAGAGCTGCTCCGTAGCTTCTACAGTCTTAGCTTCCCTCCTCTCTGTGAGCAATTCTTGTTCAGTGGTTTTATGCATAACTTCAGATTCACTTCAGAGCCCAAAAGATGACAGGTTATTTCTGTAGAGAGGTGGAAGTTGATGCTTTGGAAGTGCTTCTCACAGACTTTTGAAACCTCTTTCCAGATCTCTTTGGTTCGAATGCCCTATGCCTGCAAACTCCTCTTCCAAGAACTGATGTCCATGAGTATTGCACCTCGTATGATGAACGTTTAGACTTTAAAAAGGCTTTGTTGTTGGCTTTTTTTTGTTGGCATTTTTTTAAATGAGATTGAAGAGCTCGGGTTTTGTTTCATTTTGTGTAAGAAGCGTTTGAAATAGCATCTCATCTGCTCTGTGCTATTTAAAGTAGTGTTTATTTCCTGTAAATAGAATTAAAATTTGTAATCAAACTTGTGAATCTTTTTATTTCTGTATCTGGGAAAAAAAAAGTGTGCAAGCAAATGAAAGAGTGAGGGAGCTGAGTGAATTATTAGTGAGCTAGGACCAGGAAAGCAGCAACCTGTGCCAAATACTAGTTTAAAAGTGTGCTTAAGTGGAAGTCCTCCCATCACATCACAGCTCTGCACCACCATCTGTGGAGAAACAAAAACACGTTATTACCCCTTGGAACAATAGAAAGCAGATCACAGCTTGGGAAAAGCATAGTGAGTGACCTTTCTGGTGTCTTAACTGAGGGTGACTCCCTGCCTCGCTCCTGCAGGACTACAGCAGCAGGGGGGGTGGCAATAGATGGCATTTTTCTGTGCTGAGAGCACCTGGACAGGGGACACAGGCTCGTGTGCAGCTCTGGAGAAACCTGTTAGGTCTGACAGTCTGCTCCCTTAGTGTTAGCCGTTTCCTTTAACTAATGGTGGGGTGACAGCTTGTTGCTGCAGCCTCCTGGAGAGAGGAGGATTAGAGACTAGCTAAAAGCCTTTAGCAGGGGCCCTAGGCCTAAGTGATACTGGGATTCAGTTGATGCTCTCAAATCAGTGCCAAGTGTTAGTAATACTCTACTAAAGGAAGTCTTTTGGCTATTCATGGATATAAGGATGCACAAACTCCAGACTATATCATGTGGATAAAACTATTGGGATTAGAACTAAGGATTACTTCCAGAAATGGATTTGAGCAGCACTGTATTATCAAGATGGATGCTTTGTTTCCAGTCACCTTTAAAGGTCATGCAGTCTAGCCCCCTGCACTGAGCAGGGCCATCTGCAACTAGAGCAGGTTGCTTAGAGTCCTGCCTAGCTTGATGTTGAACGTTTCCAGAAATGGAGCTTCTCCTACCTCTCTGGGCAACCTCTGCCAGTGTTTCCTTGCCCTCACTGCAAAGAATGCCTTCCATATACATTCTGGGTGTTAAAATGCTGCAGCAAGTGAATTTTCCTTCCTGTGGGAAAGTGAAGGTTCTCACAAAGCAGTGACCTTGCTGGTGTTTGTTTGTAAAACAGCAGAGAGATGTTTTGACTCTGGGTGCTGTGGCACCCCAGCCAATCACCCTGGGCGGTGGCTGATTTCTTGTCCAATTACCATGAAAAAAGTCTGTTCCCAGATTTCTTATAGGCCACCTTTGTACTGACAGGCTGCAATAGGCTCTCCCCAGAGCCACCTTGTTGAGCCTCCAGCTGAAGAACCCCAACTCTCAGCCTGTCTTCATAGCAGAGGTGTTCCAGCTCTCTCACCATTTTTGTGGCCCTCCCACAGAGCTGCTCCAAAAGGTTCATCTTTCCTGTGCTGAGGACTCCAGAGCTGGATGCAGTGCTCCAGGCGAGGTGTCACCAGAGCACAGTCACCTCTCATGATCTGCTAGCCACACCTGATGCAGCCCAGGATGCAATTGGCCTTTGGGGGTGTGAGAGCACATTGCTGGCTTAGGGCCAGATTTTCATCCCCAGTACCAAGTCCTTCTCCACAGTGCTGCCTTTAATCCCTTCATCACCCAGCCTCTAGTGATGCTGGGGGTTGCCCCAACCCAGATGCTGGACCTTGCACTTGGCCTTGTTGCACCTCATGGCACCACTTCTTGAGCTTGTTTTGCCTAAGCCCATAAAATCTGCATGTTAAACTGGTATTTTTAGTGGGGGTTTTGTTGTTGTTGTTTTTTGGTTTGTGTTTTTGTTTGGTTTGGTTGGGTTTTTTTTTCCCAGAAAGCATTATGAACCAGAGGTGGTCCTTCTGTATCAAATAACTGAGCAAATCACACTACCTACCTTTGGTCAGGGTTATTTCATGCAGAGTTTCCACAACTTGGAGTTTTGCAGAAGCTGTTGCCTCTCCTTTGGCATTTGATGCATGACACTCGTATTCTCCAGCATCCTCTTTGCTCAGAGGAGATATCTAGGGGAAGGAACACACACACCCCCCCCCCATCCCCCAGTAAGTATCCTGTGCACAGGTAGAGGTGATTTTGGTTTAAGGTATCTCATATAACTTGGTAATTGCTTGAGATGTAATTATATGAACACAGTGCATAAAGCAGCCCTTAGGGCAACCATGCTGAGTGGATGAATTCTTCTGTCTACTCTAACCAGTCTGGTTCAGATGGCAGTGGCTCTCTCTAGTGAGGCTGGGGACAAGCACCCTCTGCTGTGCACTGGCCTGGCTTTCTTCTCTGCTAGGCCACATTGTGCCTGCTGTAACACTCCCTCCTTTTATTGTTTACCTGGGAGCTGTGTCAGACCACTGCATGCTCAGAAAGAGAAGGGAGGCATGAAGAATAAGTCTTCCTACACAACATGCTGCATCCAGTCCATCAGTTCAGCAAAGCATCCTCTCAGACCCTTCCCTCTTCAATTTCCACCTCTGCTTTTGCAAGTGGTGGGAAGCAACACGCTAAGCTGCAGTCCTCTGATTCTCACAGGCCAGATTCTCTCAGCTGGGAGCTGTCATACTTGCAATTCCCTCCCTGGGATGCACAGCAGCTCTCTGATGGATGGCAATGGCTGAGCAGCCTGGAGGTACTCCAGTAGCTCAGGGGCTCTGCTGCGTAAGAGCTGATGGCTTCTGTGCTGTGCTATTTTCAGCTGGTGTGCTTCACTGAAGAAGGAGCTGTTCTGCCAGATCCATGAGGGCTCCTCAGCTGTGGGTGGGTTTCAGGGATGCCTTTCCTCATTACTGAATCCTTCCTGGACATGGCTAGGGCCTCCTTCCCACTAATGGCATCAGGAAAGTAACAGCCTACAGCAACTAGATCTCTATTTTATCTTCTTTGATCACAGAATGCAGGCTCCTGCTGTATGCTTGAGAGATGAAAAAACTGCTGAGTGAGATGAGCCATCAGCCATCCTCATCATGCCTAAGCCACACAGGCTGTTTCCTCTAACCACCCTGTCTGCTGCCATATGCCTTCTCAACTGTTCTTTGTTCCTAGCTGTTTGCAAACTGCACTGTATTGTCTGTCTGTGCAGCTCTGTGCCTACAGGAGATACTTACAAGCACCCAACCAGTCACTTCGTGCTTCTCAGGGCCTCCTCGGGTCTGGATAGCCAAGTTTTCCCTGTCCCCAGGCAGCAGCTCCATCCTCTGGAGACCAAACTGTCCCCGAATTATCTACGAAGAAGGGCAGGTAAGAGTTTGGAGGCTTATGTATGCTAAGAACTGTAAGGACCATACCTGCACACAGACAAGAGCAACAGCAGTTCTACACAAATGTGTTTTATGCCCTAGCAGTGTTTTTTTTCTGGTGCCAGCATTTCACCTTATCCTCTATGTGCTGCAGCCCCACTACCCCAGTGCCCGAGTGTCTCCACTGAGGTTGTGTTCCCCTTGCCTCAGCAGGAGCAGATGGAGCAGCAATGCTTTCTGGTGTGCTTCGTGCTGGGCAGAGGGATGTGAAAACATGCCCCACATTGTCGGTCTCACAGAACTTGTGTGCATGTTCCCAAGGGTGTGTTTAGCCCCTTGAATGATGAGGAAGGAGGATCTGGCTGTCTGCAGCTGCTGGTAGCCATAGAGCAAGCCAGTGTAGCAGGCTGGAGCAGCTGCCTTCTGGCTTGGGACTATAGGGACAGCAGGAGTAGCATTCTCTGTATACTCTAGTATTCTTAAATTAACATTGTTTCAGCTTCATTTTAAGACCCCTACAAGGGCCATGTAGTGGCTCTCAGACCTACAGCTGAGTTCCTCTCTGCTCAGCATCAGCCCCTGCCCTAAACCAACTGTTATCAGCAGGCTGACAAAACTAGCACTGCTGCTGGTGGTTCCTGTGCCTGACAGGGACGAGCCATGTCCACCCACCTCAGAGTCCCTGCTGCCAGCAGGGTGACAGCAGGTCAAGGGACATTCCCCAGATGCTCTGAATACCAGGCACCACCAAAAGAAACACAAGTCCTGTTCTTCCTCTGGATCAACTAGAGTTTAGAAAAAAAGAAAACAATGACTAAAATCTAAGCAAAGCTGGATGTCTGGGGGCAGACAGACATGCACAGATGGGAGAGCTCATCACTGATGTGTGTTTCTAAGGAGGGATCTGCTTTGGCCTTTATGCTCACCAAGCAGTTTCAGCTGGCCCAAGATTGCTGTGCTCTAATTGCTCCTAGCAGGACACTTACCTTGTTCCAGGTGAGGACAGGGGTTGGGATGCCCATGACTTCACAGCTCAGGTAGATCTGTGCTCCTGTGACATTCCAGGTGTCCTTTGGAGGTGTCACAATAGAGGGTCCTGCAAAAAGAGAATACTTTTAAGCACTGGGGAACTGCAAATCCTGTTTCCTTGCTAGCTTTACACGTGAGGCCAATCACTTCTGATGGGTTTTGAGAATGAGGTGAAAGGTGTTCCCTGCTTGGAGCAAAGCTTGCTGGACTGATGCCACAGCACTTCCCAAAGCTACACATGCGTCCAACCTTAAGTTGTTTAGGCTGACTGGCACTTGTCACAGATGGAAACTCAAGTGTTAAGCAGTTCAGGTGCTCACTCCATCTACTTTCAAGACTAAGGTTAGTGGTAAGACAATGTTTGTTTTCTGTTAGCTCCAAAACTGAACAGGACTTTACAAACTGCTGCTTCTACTCACCATGCAGTCACCCAGTGTACTCAGCTAACATGGAGTAAAGGATATTGGAGGAGATAGGGTGGGTCCCACTCACTCTCCCATGCCAGTTTTGCAGCATTCTTTCCCCCAGCATGATTTTAACCTGCAGCCAAGCCCATGTTAGCTGGCTTCAGCACTATACTGCTCCTGTTTTATCTGTGTGCACTACACAGACAAAGGAGGCTGGATGGAGGGTGGCAGAGATCTGGGAAGGGACCAGGTGAATGCAGGGCTCAGATTTTCCCCAGAGAGATGCAATCCCTAATCAAACAGGGAGTAGTTTCCAAAGCCAGATGGGAACAGAGCTGTTTTGCAGATCTGTCCAGAGATGTTTACCCCTCGGGCTGGGAAATGTCAGAGACATAACCCATATTCCAGGAAGGGAAGAATGGCCTTTGCTGTTCAAACCCCCTTTAGTGGGGTTCTTTTCCAAAATGCAGCTATTAATTCCCCACAATAGGAAGTGCAGACCAAAGGAGCACACAGTGTTTATTTCCATTTATTGCTAGTTTGAAGAACACAGCAGCTTTTCCCCTTCTGCTCTGAAGATGCACAGAAGCAGAGAATATCATGTGTAGGCCCAGGTGATGGTTAAAAAGACACCTAATGATCAGGATGGGCTGCTTGCCTGGCAGACATCAAAACCTGGGTGTTCCTCATGTGCACACAACTGTCTCAGCTAAGCAAAGCTGATTTAAGCAGGGTTTCATCACATTGTTTACCCTGTCGTTGGCTGTGATGCTGAATAAATGGACTCCTTTCACACAGAGAAGGGTGCTGGAGTTACCCTTGCTCCAGGTGGCAGATCCATACCTCCAGATTACACTCAGCTCTGCACTCCCAGCAACACCCTGCTGGAATCTGTTGCCCCCACTACCACTGTAGTGTAGTACACGATGGGGTGATCTGTGGGGGCTAACACCCTCAGCACACCCCTGCCTGCACCAGTGCCTGGCCCCTGCATGGTAGAAGGGCTGTGGCCATGGGGCAGTGTATTGCCAGCCCCATGATGGGGCCACCTCAGGTCTTGCACTTTGCTCCTCTTCTTCAGTTTCCTGCACGGACCTGCTGTTCTTTTTCTGGTGTTCCTGGAACAATAGGGCTTTTTCCAGCTCCAGTGGGATGTGGATTTCCTCAGGCAGCTTAACTCACCCTGTGAGTGAGACCTTCCAGGGTCTGGCTCAATTCTTCCCTGTTGGAAACAGGCAGCATTCAGTGCATTCCTAAGTCCACTGCCCAAGGCACATCAGTCTCTGCTGCCACAGAGCTTCCCCCTGTGGCAAGGGCCTTGACATCCTCTGCCTGTGGAGTAGATCACACCAGGATTTTTCTGCAGCAGCTGCTGGCAGGAGAAAAAAGAGAGGGAATTTCTACCAACCTCCTGGGCAAGAAGGAAATGTTTATCTTCCCTGGAAAGGGGAGTTGCCTGCACAGCTTCACAGCGAAGCTCTGTCTGGCTTGGCACAGTGAGAGCCTGGCCATGAGGAGGCAGCCCCAAGCTCAAGATCTACATCCTGATCCAATCAGGAGGAACATGAGACTCTGCCCTTGTCTGCAGAATGAACTGGGAGCATTCACAGACCTCCACCTCTATCTTGGCACTGCCCTGAGGAGGGGAAGGAATGCACTTCCTGAGAGATGCAGCAGTGTCATGGGAAGAGTCAGCGTGGCCTCTTGGGATATTTGATTTAAGTCCAGACATCCACAACTCTAAAGCTGGGCTTCTTCCTCCACTAAAAATAAATGAGAAAGGCCAAGAAGTCAGATTTAAAGTCGAATCACGACAGGCCACAGCAGCAGCTAGACTCCCACCACAGTGAGCTGACCCCCAGGTGCCTAGCAGCCACCCTGCTTACTGCCTCTTCTGGTCCCACTCATGCTCTCTCCCACAGTCCCTCGAAGCAGCCAGAGGAGGAGAGACACTGGAGATGCCCAAGCCTTGCAGGGACTTCAGAGGACATGAGGAGCTTCCCTCCTGCAAGTCACCCCTCTTGCTTCAGGGGTCCTTGTGAAGGAGCAAGGCCACCATGTGCTCAGGAGGACTACAAACAAGTACACCTTGTACAGAGCAGGTGAGTTGCCAACTGCCAGCAAGGAGCCCCCTGGTCCTCATCCTACAGCCTGCACCTTGGAGGCCTTGCTGCTCTACTGGCAGCACTGCCCACAGAGAGGAACATTTTTCTGTCTGTTTCCTTCAGGCTGAGGATTTATGGGTCACACCTGCCACTGAAAATGGTCACCACCATCAAGGTGGCTGAGTGGTCTCTGCTCCCCACCACAGATGGAGCCAGGGCACTGTGATGCTCCCTGCCAGTGCTTGCCCTGACAGCACAAGGGCTCCTTGGCCCAAAGGAGACCAGCTGCTTGCCTCAGACATTTCAGGCATTTCCTCGCTGCCCTGCCCATTGTTCTCAAGACAAATAGTTCTCCCTGGCCCGGGAAGGGGCTTATTTCCAGAGCCAGCAAACTCATTCACCCCTGGGAGAGGAGCCTGAAAGTTCAGGGACTGTTTTTTCTGCAGATCCCAGGGAGCTGACAGCCTGTGCTATGTCAAAAGCATCAAATGGAGATGAGTTCCCATTACTGTTGTGTGAAGCTGCTTTTCTGCTGCAGCAGCAGATGCAGCAGAGCCTGTGACCTGCTCAGTGAAGCTATTGTTTGGCAGCTGTTCCCCCTCCCTGGTATCACAGCTCAGGATTAGCTGGTCCTCACTGATCTATCTCCCTTTGGTGACCACACACAAATCACATTCCAGCCAGCAAAGCAGAATATTTCTTTTATATTGTTTTTTTGCTAAAATCCAGGGGGCTGCAGGTATGTCACTAAAGGTGAACAAAAGCTTGACATTAAGCACTGTGGGGTGTGCACTGGCACTTGGGAAGTCAAAGCTGTGTACCACACACTGAAGCTCTTGTGGGTGCCAGCCTGGTTCTCAGACAGCCCTGCCTGAAACATTGACTGGGAGCCCTTCTTGTGAACACTTCTTGTGTGTTCAAAGCCAAAGCTAGACATTGTTCACCCTCAAAGGCTCTCCCAAGTCTGAAAATAGACCCACTCTAGTCTCCTAATTTGCTGGGAAAGTATTTTCCCTTCAAAAATTTCTTTATATGGAGAAGGGGAAACCTTCCATAGGCAGCATGTGCTCATTCTAGTTGGCATGGCCTCAGCTGCCCCTTCCCTCCCAGTTCAGTGCTCTGCAAGAGGCAGCAGCAGACGGGAAGTGCCAGCAGCTTCTGGCCCATTCCCAAAGCTGCCTGCTGCTTTCTGCCAGATTTACAAGTGTCCTTCTTTATCTTTTTCAGACAGCATTTTTCCTCCTCCTTTAACTTGGCCTTGAAGAGACTAAGGAGATACAGAAGGAAGCTGAGACATCCAGACCAAAGAGGATGCCAGATGATGTAAGAAGCCTGTTCAGATGCTCCCACTCAGACTTCAGCAGCCCAGTGACCCTGGAAAGGCTGCAAATGCAAACACAGCTTTGCCCCAAGCCCTGGAGACTTGCAATGGAGTCAGTGTGAAGCAGGGCCGTGGGACACCATCTGGCTGCCATGGATCCCCTGCTTCCCACCCCACCAGGCTCAACAAAGCTAGAAATCCCACCCCTGCTCTTTCAGCACAGCCCCAGAATGCTGCCATCAGACACTGTATGACCTTGACACGTCTACATACTGGTCCTCTGTGGGGTTTACAGATGGGTGGGAGGAAGAATGGGGCATCCCTGCAAAGAACAACACCCTAAGCCCTTTCTCCCTGCATGCAGGATGGATGTGTGATGGCCATTGTGCCAAGGGAAGGGGCTGCACCTCTGCATGCCCCTTCCCTACCTCAGCACCCTGCCACACCCAGCAGCATCTCCAGTGCAACCCCAACTTCAGAGCTGGGGGCAACGGGGAGGCCAGTGTAGCTGAGGCTGCTCCAAAACTCAGCTGCAAGCTTCTAACCACACTTGTCCTTGGAAACAGCCAAAGAGGGAAAGGACAAGCCCTCTGAGTTGAGATGCCACTGTCCTCAGCAGCAGACTGACACAAGCCACCCTCTCTCCTGCCTCTTCCATCTTGCTCCTTTTTCCCACCTCCCCTTCCTTTTGCCAGTCTCTGAAGCATGCTGTCCCCACAGTCAAATGGGCAGCAGCTTTCTGCAAACACTCTTGCTGCTTCACACCCTTATCTGGATGTGCATTTGTTGGTTTGTTTGCTTTATTTTTGTCCCAGATCTTATGGACAAGCTGTATCAAGAAACCTTTCTCCTCCCAGCCACCATCTCCCTGCTTTTCTTCGTGTGACCTTGTCTCGGTTTTACTAAGAAAACCATCATTATGGCACAAGGATGACCACGAGCTAAAGACTGGGAAGAATGTGAAAAGCTTGCAGTAGGAGACATGGAAACAAGGCATGGCAGCATTTATGCACAGAAAAGCAAGCACAGCTTTCAAAAGTCCAACCTCATTAGACTTGTTCTGTGGTAATCTCCTATTTAGTATGAACCTCAGCCCAACAAAGGATTAAACACTTTTTTTTTTTTTTAAACACAGCATGCCTTTCCAGCAACAGAAAAAACAAACATGGGGAAGAATTTGCTGATCTGTAATTATTCCTTCCTAGCAATTTTGGATATGTTATTATTGAGAAAGAAGACACAGGTGGGATTCTCTCAGGCAGTGGGGGTGTTTGCATAGTCCTTGGCATATTGGTGCTCTTGAAGATTCTGAAATGTCAAGTAACATATTAAACAGCTTCCATAGTAAAATTTTAGCACAGTGACTATAAAAACTCAAGCTCCAATGAACCAAAACCTTTTCAAATAACTAAATACCTTCGAGGAGGAATTTATGGCCTATCTTACAGCAGTGGAAAAAACCAAAGTTAGAGATTTTAAAAACACCAGCATAAAGCTTCAGACCTAACTAAAATATGTGGTTTGTGATTCTTCTTTTAAAATTGACCTGTGGGAACTCAGCACCTCTTTGTTTACAGTGCAGATGTACTTTATAGGATACTGATGCACCAACAAAACCAAACCACATCTAAGCTCTTTTAGAGACCCAGAAGAATTGGTTTATTTTGGGTGTTTTGGTTTGTTTGGGTTTTTTTCCTATCTGGAAAGATACTAACAAAGGCTCTGCCCTGCAGGGCTGATGGGATGGATGTCCTCTCCTGCCATTGCTTCCAAATTTGTTTGGATATTACAGCTCCCTTCCCCACCCAACAGTTTAATGGCCAGGAGACCTCGAGGGCTATAGAAATACTTCCAGATGTCTAGCACATGTGTGAGCTGAGTCCCTGCCTCAGCTGCAAGCCAAAGAGTGGCACATATCACCAAAAGAAGTTCGACAGCACAAGGAAGGTTCATGCAGCCCAGGGAAGACTCAGAAGTTGGGTGCAACACTACTGCTGAGCAGCCCACATCCCTCCTGCTCCTCTCCCTCAGATGCTGGGCCAGAGCCCAGCAGCAGGAGCCAGAAGAAGAGTGGCTCCCCAGAGTGACAGAGGAGGGGACATTTTGCCAGTGGCTAAGTGCCACATGCCTCAGGTAAGTCCTTAAACAACAGATACCAGCCTGCTTCTTGTGTCATGTTTCTCCAAGGAAGGGATGCAGTTTGTGCATGGCTGTCCTGCACTGTGACCCTCTTCTGAGAAGCTGCTGTGATGACCACAAGAGAGAGAAAGTATCACAGCAGCTGTTTGAAGCAGTGGGCTGGTTGTCTTCTACCATCTGGGTCCAGTATTATTCAATATTTTCATCAATGACCTGGATGAGGGGGTAGAGAGCACCCTCAGCAAGTTTGCTGA
>JAOEGS010015178.1:28047-52348 GCA_025447755.1 Corythornis vintsioides
GGACACTGCCCTGCTGGGCCCTGCTCTGGGTGACTGCTGGATGGAGCAGGGGGGTGGCACCAGAGCATCTCCAGAGGGCTCTTCCAACCCCCAGCATGCTGGGATTCTGTGACTTCCATCCTTTCCCCTCTGCCATGCTGAGATCCTGGCACAGCAGCCAGGCCCCCTGCTCACAGGAGCTGATGTTGACAGACTGATCCTGCTGCTCTGTTAAGTGTTCAGCCAACGACCTGCAAAAGCTGTGGAGCTGCAAGGCTGGAACTCACCAGCATCTCCTTTATCCTCAGCCCAGCCTCTCCTCTCTTTCAAGTACTCTGAGAGGAGTTAAAAGCTTCCTGTGCCTTTGAGTGGTGGCACAGGGGACACTGCAGGACACCTTGTCAGTGGAAAACGAGTGGCAAAGTCAGAGCTCCTCAACCCCTGCTGTCCTCCTCAACACTGAGGTTGCCACTTCCCACTGCTCTGTATCTCCATTTTCCACTACACCAAACAATGTGGAACTGGGTTAAAAAACTACTCCTGCATCCTCAACCATCCCAATCACCAGTGTGAGTTACAGCCCAGCAGCTCCATTCCAGGTGGAGAATCACCTCCCTGAGACTCAGATCTTCCTCTGGGTGGGTGATGCCCAGGACCTGTGCATGGCTGGTTGTGGTGCCACCCACTGCTGGTGTCTCTCTGGGCTCTGCTTCGCTGATGAGCCCAGGAACCAGCCTCCCTGCTGGGTTACCCTGGGTACCCATGGCTAGAACTGCTCCTGTGGCAACTCACCCCTTCCAGCCAGGGATCTAAGGGTGCCTGGTGGAGGACAGGAGCTCCAAATGTGTTGAGGGGGTGTGGAAGGAGAGGAAAATAACATTCCAACTCTGGGTAAAAGAAGAAGCAATTGAAGTTCTGGGGGTGCTTCTACCACCTTCTTTTGTTTGAGGCATCTTCTGGGTAAACCCACAAAACTGGAGGTGCCCAACAGCCCCATCAGCTGCTGCATCCCATGCAAAGTCTGCATTAAATCAGCTTTTTTTTATTCCATGAATAAAAGTAGTTTTCTCCAGCCTGTCTAAACAACTTCAGCAACCCACTTCCAGCTCTCCCAGCACTGGGGATTACTGGGTTACGGATACGTGGCCTCACCCTAAGAAACCAGTTTCCTGGATGCCTGCACCACGGCCTTTCAATTCTCCTGTGGTCTGGATTTGCAAGGGCTGCTGGTTTGAGTATTTTCAGCTGCTGAAAGCAAGGCAAAGTCACTGTGAGTCCCAGTGAGTTTCTTTAACCCTTTGGGTTTTGAAGGCTGCTGCAGAGGAGGCCCAGTGTGGGGAGGACACCAAGGTGGGTCTGGGTCACTGCTGGGTCCTTCCATCATCTGACCTCTCAGACCAGTTTCTAATGGACTTGATGAGCTTGCCTGGAAATAACAGTTGCTTCTAATCTCTATTCATGTAAAGAACCAAGTGGAGTTGCTTTACATTATGTAAATACATCCATTATGAGTATAATTTATGGCTTGGCATTATTCAGGAAGATTAATGAAGCATCATTGCTTCTGAAGATAAAACATCTTTCCAAACACTTCCTCTACACATGGTGCTTGTTCAGAGTTGCTGCATTATTCATCTGCCATCTCAGGGCACTTTTGGAATGGCTTTGCCTTGGCAGTGCCCTCCACGGTGGGCTGCTTCAGGACAGGACAAGGAGACCCAGACCCACCTTATCCTCCTGAACAGGACAGTCCTCTGGGATTCTCCAGATGAAAGGAGCAGGGACTTCTCTCCACCATTCCTCCCAAGAAGTCTCCTAGCCTTGGACAGTGAGGAGTTATCTTCCAGTTTCTCTGAAGGCTTTTTCTGGGCAAAACCATGCAGGTCATGCTGATGCTGGTGATGACAAGCATGTCTCATGGATGGCATTCAGATTTCCAACACCAGGGGCTGGTTCCTGGTCCTTTTCTGACCACGGATCACTGTGACCTAGAAAGCCCTGAATGATCTGTACCTTCCAGTGCAAAACACCTCTCCACATAGTCAAGCTTGATAGTAACTCTTAAGATCCAAGTGACATGAGTGCCAGGCTGTCCTCAGGAGCTATCAGTCCTGCAGAAAACCTTCTTTGCTAGTCTGATGCTGGGGGCTCTCTGGGTATCTTGCTGGGCAGGCTTCCCCAGACCTCTGTGAGAAGCTAAGGCAGCCAGCATAGGAAGAAGCATCTGACCAGGCAGTGCATGACTTTGAGTAAGGGTGTGTTTGTCATTTCTTCCCGGCCTATTTCACAAGCTTTGTGGCTACTGTTATGCCCCAGGCACCTTCACAGCACATGGTGTGAGGCCTTAAAGGGGAAAAAAAAACCTCCCTGGCAACATGATTGCAGCCAGCTACAGAGACCAAAGCTGTGGGCACCAACTCCCTGGAAACTTCAACACCAACAGGCCAACAACAGGAAAGTGAACCTTGCTGCAGGCTCAGAGCTGAGCCCCCAACACCTCAAAGACTCACTCTTGTGACAGTGCTGTGCCTGATGGTGAACCAGCCTGGGCAGACAGGACCCATCTGATAGAGCACTGTCCAAGCCAGGCCCACCAGGTAGACACCATGACCCTTTCAGTACAGAACACATGGTCCTGGAGTTCTGGACCTGGGCCACACTGCCTTCCACAGCCCAAAACCAGACTGGTGCAATGCTGGGCACACACCCCAAGAGAAACCTGCCAGCAGCCTCACTCCTCCCCAGAGAACCACATCTCCTGCACCTTCAGAGCTGAAGAAAACCCTTGGTGCTGGCAGAGGAAGAGCAGGGAAGAAGGAAGCAAACACCTCCATCACTGTATGAAATCATCTAACAGCAGCCAACATTTGGAAACCTGCTTTTGTTTTCAGGTTATGCCTGTAGCATCTCTTTGATGAAATCTGTCTTTCATAAACAAAACCTAGCCCAGGGGACAGAGAGGGCAATCAAACATCTCAGTTTGCTATTACACTTCCCAAAACAAACAGCAGAGGATCAGCCCAGGCTTTGCTCACCCTCCTATCACCAGCTCAGCCATCTGGACGCTGGTGGCCTCCAGTGGAGCGTGTCATGCCACATCTTCATCATCCTCACTGCATTCCCAACCAAAACCCTTGATTCAGCCAAGAGCTTCCTCTTGCTAGGGGGCAGTCACACAGGACAGAAACAGAACTCCAGCCCCCAAAATGTACACTGCACAGAAGAGCTCCTTGTGACCTTGAAGAGCAGCACTGGAAAACATCTCATTGGCCAGCACCCACAGCAGTGAAATTCACAGCTCCCACAGAATGATTTCCAGTTAAGACAGAGATGCCCAACTCCCTCAAACCTCCCACCCACAGCCCCAGGTGTCCTGTAGATACCAGGGCTCCTGCAGACTTGTGTTCATCTTGTAATGAAAGGTTAGTGTCCAGAAGACAAAGCAGACTCAGTGCAATGTGGTGGAAGGAGCATTAGTTCATGCTTCAGGGGAAATTGTCTGCAGTGAGGGCACTGAAGCACTGGACCAACAAGCTGAGACAATCTCCTCATAGGAACAGTTTCAGAGCAGAGAAGTCTGTCCAAGATGGCCAAGAGAAAAGACACTTCCATGCTCAGAGTTGCCTTCTGGAACATTATAAGCAATATGAAGATAAAAACATTCCCTCAGAACTGCTTTGCCTGTTCTTCACTCATCAACTGATGCTCCAACATCTCCCCAGGCATCTTCTGCAAGGGTGAAGTTAAACCCCACTCCACACAGAGGTGATGAGATCCTCCTCAGCCAGACAGTTGGCTCCAAACTGTTCAACAGAAACAGGGTAATTCACACCTGCTGAGACAGTTTCTCACCTCTGGCAGTTGAAACCACAGATGGTCAGATACTGACCATCAACAAGTTCCTCCACCTCCTTTGCAGTTCCACTACATTGCTTTAAAGATCCTTTTTTTTTTTTTTTTTGTCTCCAACAACTGCTAGGTTCATTTCAAAACTACATTTGTAGGACAAAAAGTGCTTTTCCTGAGGCACGTGGGTTTGATTAGAAGGCGTAGGGCTGGTGGGGAAGGGAGTCTTGCTGCACAGCTACAGTAGGTGATACAACTGAACATCTGAAAGGCTGGAAAAATAGCTTTAGAAAGCATTAGCTCCCACACTTTCATGTAATCAGATACAATGCTAGCCAACAAAATCCTGGTTTTTAATAGCCAATCCAAGTTTTACTTGGCTGGCAGCCCAAAATTTGCTTTCTGTTTTTTAACTCCAGCATAAGTCACTTCTTGAGAAACAGATTTTTGCCTGCGTCGCATTTTAAACAAGTCAATAAAAATGTGATGGAGAGGAGTTAGTATTAAAAGGTTGGGGTGAGGTTTTTCCATTTCTTTTTCCTGAACACACGTTACCCTCCCATCTCTCTGTCTGGCATGTCTAGAGCAGCTCCTCTGGAGTATGTGTGATCCCTCAGTGATTTATGAATGATTTCCCATCACTCCGAGTGGGTATATTCTGTTTTATGGCTATTTTATTGACATGCTCTTTGTATTGTGCTCCTCTTGCCCTTAAGATCTTCATATCTGCACAGGTAAGGCAGCAGCTTGCAGGGTAAGACTTTACATGGAGATGAAAAAAAAAGTGGATTTCAGGTATTCAGCAGGAAAGGACTCAGAGCTTCCATCCTTAGCATCCTTCAGGAGAAAGAGCCCATTTCCAGGACATGAGGAGAAAAGGGAGAGCAGCAATTGAACAATCCTGTTCTTACTGGACCAACAGTTTTCAGACAGGCAGTGAATAGCTGGAACAAATACACAAGACTACCACGATCAAAGGACATGAAACAAAAAGCCATGGTAGGTGCAGTCTCAGCTAATAGCTCTATTTGGACAATTAGTCCTGTTTCTGTCACAGTGTTTTCACACAATACAATTAGTACAGGATGCATTATGACAAATGGATTTATTTTTTTTTTTTGCCTTTGCAGGTCAATTAAAAAACCCAACAGGTTGCTAGGAGCCCTTGAAGACTTGATTTTTTCCTTATTTTACGTGGGCTTTTTTACCCAGCCACCTGTGGTCAGGGAGAGTACCCCAGTGGGTGGCAACCTGTCAGGGAAGCCCGTATCCCTGGCTGGGCAGGAGGCAGAGCAGCACATCAGAGACAGCAAACACATGACCACACAGCTAAAAATACACTCTCAGTATCACAGCAGGCCAAGAATAATCTGGGGGGGGGGAGGATGAAGCCCTTGCAACAGGATTTTCTTTGTTTTCTCTTTTCACACTTCACAAAGGTTGCAACTGAGAAAGAGCAGCCCTGTGAGATGGATCTACCTGCTTGGCTCCTTCATCCATAGGGAGTGACTAGGCAGCACCAGTAAGATTTGCTGCTTCCCCCAGATGTGCCAGTACCTGAGAAACTAGCAGCAGGACAGGCTTCTTGGGCACCCCAGCCTTGGGCTCATCTTCACACCTCCTGCAGTCAGAACAAGCATGGTGGCCATAGCTGGAATGTGACATCATTGATTGGAAATGATCTTCAGGATCAAGTCGGGAGCCCTGCAGCATCTACACCAGGAACCCACAGAATCCAAGCCCTGCTAAACTGCTGTGAAGACAAATTTTGTGATGAGCTAAAACCCCAAAGCCCAAATCCAGGCTGATCTGTCTCCAGCTCCTTGTCTCCACTTGCATCCCATCCTGCTTCTCAAAGCAGCTCCCAGCCACCCGTGTCGGTGTCTGCAGGCGGGTGGATCAATGAGCTATTGGTCCTCTTGGGTAAACTCAACAGACTAAGAAAACTAAATAAACTAAGAGAGTTTCCTCAGTCGCTGCCCTGAACACAGGCTGCTGCAAACCCTTCTCCCAGGTGCACTCTCTGCTGACACAGGAGCGAGGCAGAGATTAATTAAGCGCTGATTAACAGGCAACTTTCAAGTTCATCAGCATTTAACGACTGGCCGGGTCTAATGACAAGGGGAGGGATGATGATAAAAACACCCCTTTATTGATCACAAACCCAGTGGGGCCCATCACCTCCACACAGTTGACTCCAGGTAAGGGTCTCCAGCAATCAGTCCTCTAGGGATGGTCACTTAAGACCTCTAGGTCCTCCCAGCATTCCTGCTAGGCAGCCTGCAGCCAACAACCTTCCCCAAACCAGGTTTTGCTGCAAGGGAATTTACTATGAGGCTTGGAAGGAAGACAGGCCTCCCATCCTTCCCTCCTCAGGGAATGCAACCCCTGTGCAAGCCTGGCACTCTGCATCTCAGGGGAGATGTGGCCCACAGCCCAGAGAGGTGGTGGCTGCCCCAGCCCTGGCACCATCCCAGGGGAGGTTGGGGGGGCTCTGAGCACCCTGCTCTAGTTGCAGATGGCCCTGCTCAGTGCAGGGGGGTTGCACCCAAACTGTTCTGTGGCTCCAGGATTCCATGATCCCACCCTGCTCCCACCCCACACCCACACAGCACATTCAATTACGCTCTTCTCCTCTGGCAGAGTTTCACACCACTCCTAACCACCTCTGTGAGCACCCCCATACCCCCCATCCCAATCTGCCTGCTGCACAGCGGGCGATGGGAGCTGCCTCCAGCTCCAAGTGAGCCAAGAGGGGGGTCTGCAGCACAACCATGGGGACCAGGGAGGGATGGATGAAGCACAACAGTGTAACAGCAGGAGGCAGGTGCTGCCTGAGGAATCTGAGGGATTAGGGAGAAGTTCAAAGCAGCAGCTACAAGCAGGCTGTGCAGAGACTTGTGTTCCATCTGTGCCTCCAGGTGAAGTACCAGGTGAAAGAGATGGGCACGAAACAGGGCTGGGCTCCTTCCCCCCATCACACACACAAACACCCCATCCCCCACCTCCTCCAAGGCCTTGTAAACCTCCTGAAAATAGAACATTTTGTGCTAGCCAAGCCCCTCCAAGAAGAACTAGGTCAATCAGCTCGGAGAAAAGATCGCGGCGTCCGTAACGGGCTAAAAACGGCTCCCGACCAGGAAGATCATTAAAGTGGCTGCTTTTTTTTGTTGGTTTTGTTTTTTTTTTTTTCCAAGAGGCTCTTTCCCCACCCCATCCAGAGCAGCCCCAGCTCACACTAGCAGTATTGCTTCCACCTCATGGAGCAGGAATGCGCTGGCGTGCCGCAGGCTGGCCCAAGAATGCGGAGTTTCCGTGGGCCGGGAGAAGCTCCCGAACGGCAGCGGTTGCCGGCATTCCTTCGTGGGGACATCACTGGGAGCTGCTCACAGGGCCCGGCCACGGCTCAGGGGGTTGGAAAGGGGGTTGGGGAGTGTGTGTGTGTGTGTGTGTGTGTGTGGTGGGGGGATAGCTGCTGTTTGAATGCTTTAGGGGTTTAATGAAACAAGGGGGTGTGGGAAAGCAGGTGGAATAAGCGGGTGGGTGATGGGGGGATCTCTTCCTCAGGGCTCTTCACGTGGATGCCCCTGGAAGGGGTAGGATGGGAACTTATATAACCAAGGCACCTTTCAACAGCGTCCATTCAACGAGGAGCTGCTTGGAAGAAAACTCTGCCCTAATTAGGTGCAGATGGCCCAGTTTGAGCAGGCAGGGGACGCAGCTCGGGAAGTGCCGAGGGGATCTCTCCAGCCCTGGGTTACGCAAGGGGTGGTGCTGGCAAATCCTCTGCCTCCCTGCAGACCCCAAACCCCAGACAGAGGACACGGGACTCTCCTGGACTCTCCTGGACTCTCCTGGGGCTGTACAACAGAGTCAGAGAATCACAGAATCGTTTTGGTAATAAAAGACCTTTAAGAACATCCAGTCCCACCAGGAAGATGACCCAGTGTCAAGTCCTGTGCCCCTCAAAGTTTGCTGGAGCCAGGGGGGCCATGAGCTCAACTCTGAGTCCTCCAGCTCCAGAGACAGGGCAAATAGCTCGGGTGAAACCATCACCCTGTGTCCAAGGACACTGACAGGCTTGGGAATCATCTCTGGGGACACCCCCACCCACTCCACTCTGCCAGAGAGTTGCAAAGTGGATGAGTCAGACCCAGAAAGTTCATTCCCTCAACTTCTGCTCCTTTCTATAATTATCCTTCGGGGTAATTAGACAAGCAGCCCTTACTTGAATCTTGCCATAGCTGAACTGCACGTGGTACTGACCACTCTGGGGGCTGAGGGCTGTCACACCAAGCTGGTGCACTCCTTCCCCTTAGGAATCTCCTTCCCCATCCCACAGTGCCAGCCCTCTTCATCTTCCAAAGCCATTTTGGGACCAAGCAAGAATGCACGAGGTGATGGGAGGTGAGAGGTCAGGGGAAAAGGGAAAGGGGAACAACAAGGGAGGCAGGAAGAGCTGCTTCTCTTGAGAAGCTGCTGTCTGTGTGGCAGCCCAGTTACCCCAGTTTGAGCTATTCCACCTCCCCATCCTATCAAGGAGCTGGCACATCACATGTGTCAAGCCCCAGCAGCTCCCTGCTGGAAAATTTTGGCTGGTGCCTCTCCCTCCCTCCACACAAACCCTCACCCTGCCTCTCTCGCAGGCACGCACGGGGAAAGGGAGGGAGAGAAGAGAAAAAACCACAAGCAAATGTTCTGCTGCAGTATTTCCCCTCATCAGACTTTCTCTACTTGAGATCCGAATTGTGCTGAAGGAATCTGAAGAAAAAAAAAATAGGCTGTGGTGGAGGCAGCTCCAGCTGGACACGCTGCTCTCACTCGGGCAATACCCCACCAGTGCAAACATCAACCCCTCTGCAACAGCTTAAATGAACTGGGAAATAATTAAACATTACTGGCAACTTGAATTTTTCTTGTTGTGGAGATGGAAAAAATAATCACGGTAGAAGATAGACACTGGGAAACCTCCAAGACTTTGACCTTTAAATTCAGAGCTAGGACAGTCAGAGGATGCCTGAGGATTGCATATACGTGCAAAGAAGCTCCAGAGGTTTTTCCAAACCCTCCACAAACCAACCACATGCCTTGTTAGAAAAGGAAAAGGAAAGGAAAAGAGAGAAGAGGAAGAAAAGAGAAAGAAAGGAAAAAGAGAAAGAAAAAGGAAAAGATGAGGAGAGGAGAAATGAAAGGGGAAAAGGAAAGGAGATAAGAAGAAGAGAAGAGAGGAGAAGAGGAGGAGAAGAGGAGAGAAGAAGAGAAAGAAAAAGAAAAAGACACAGAAGAAACCTCCCACACAAAAAAATCACCAACCAACCAAAGACCCCACAAACAACAACCCCCCTCTAGTTTTCTTCTGGCCTCTTGTGTTAGGGGCAGCAGAAGCTCAAGTCAGTGTTAGGTGTGACATTACTCAACCCTACACCACACTGGGAGATTTCCATTCCCAGGGACTCTCAGCTCAATAGGAGGAATGAGCCCTTGCCCTTAATTTTAAGAAGAAAAGAAGAAAATGAAGGGCCAGATTCCTAATTACTCTGAGGAGCCTTTCCACTGCTGTGACAACGAGCAAGAGCACTGGGCAGCGTGCAGAAGAAATCCATTCATCTTCCACAGGTTGGCCAAAACGAGCTGATGCAGCTTCAAACCAAAAACCTTTGGATTGAAGAGCCAACCAAATGCCCTTTGTGGCAGAAACAGGGCAGGGGACTCACACCTTATCTCTGGAAAATCTCGGAGGTAACAGACCTGATGTGAACGTTTCCATCCTGCCTCCCCCTGTGGTAGCTGTAGCTGCACAGTGTTTCCAGGGCTTTGGAAAAAACAGTTTCAGGTTCTGCTGCCTCTATCTTGGCACCTAAACCGAGTTTCCATTTGTTAAAGGCTTGAGGGATGATTTCACTTCGGAGCTGAAATGGGGAAACCAGCAAAATGAGTGATGCAGCTGAACACACGCCTGAGTCTCTTCACAAGACTGCAGTGAAAAATGGGGGGGCTACCAGCTTTTGGGGGAGGGGGGCACCACCTTAAGAACATGCACAGGGAGATGCTTCTCAAAAGGATTCGTGAGGTGCATGCCAGCAAATACACCACCACCAGAGACCCAGCAGGGATGGCATGGGTCAGCCAGTGTGGAGAGGCCACCCTGGAATGGGGCTACAGGGGTACTGTGGGGTGGGCAGGGGTAGAGGGAGGAAGGGATCCAGCCCAGGATGACATCCCAGGATGGAAGCAGGGTGTCCCCAGGCAGCAAAGGTGCAGTAACACAGCAGGCAGGGAAGCCAATCTCCGACTGGCTGCCAACAAATGCCGAGGTTATTCACGTCCAAACAAATAATTCTTCTATAAATAACCAGAGCAGCTCTGACTTCCTGAGAGAAACCCATCTTTGCTGGAGCTCCAGAGGTGGAAGGAACCGGCGTGGACTCGAGGAGCTCACTGCAAGCAGCTGAACTCTGCACCACCTGGGGGGAAGGTTCCCTGCTCCTCCCTGTGCTGTCCCAGTACCCCCAGCTCGTGCATGTGTGACACGAGCAGAGCAGCTCTGGTCCTGCACAAGGACAAGGAAATTGGTTTTCCCTTCTTTCTTGATTTGCTCCTTCTTTTTATGCCACAATAATGAGCTCTGCAGTTCAATCCATCAAACTACAGCTCCTCACACAGACATCCCTTTCAGACACAGCTTCTTTAACCAAGCACAACAAAGGCATCTTGGAGTCAAGTATCAAGAGACAACCTCCATGAGGAGTCAGAACAAGCTGCCAGCATCCCTCAGCAGTGTAGACCCAGGCCAGGCAAGTTATGGAGGTGGGTAAGGTGTATTACTCAAGAAACTGTCCACTCCCCCTGCACCCAGCATCAGCAAACCCCCCAGGCTGTGCCCAGTTAGCCCTTCTTCCTCCAGCACCGGCACTCTGGAGATGCCACAGTGGGAGAACAGCTCAGCCTGAGCATGGGGACTGCTCATCTTTAGAGCACCTTGTTGGGCTGCCTGGATGAGCCTCCCACCTCTCCTCTCCCCCATGGGGCTTGGTGCACCTGAGCCCTGCCCTGGGGGAGCTGCTGGGGCCATTCCCAAAACCACAGGGTCCCTGAGTCAGAAGCGCCCGTCTAGACCAGGACATTCCTCACCCCCCCCACCAGCCTCAGAGCTGCTACCAGTCGTGTCCTCACTTGTCCAAGGGCAGGGTCCATGAGGCGGCCAGAAGTAGCATCCAGATCTTCCCAAGCAAGTCATCTAGGCCCTGAGAAGAAGTTTTGGCACCTGCATCACGAATGGGAGTGAAAGGGAACCGTTGGGGCACCTCCTCCAGCCCCGGGAGAGTTTTGTGGAGAGGCAGCGCCTGGCCAGACACCTCGGACCCCAGGGTTAACTGCCAGCCTGTCTAGACACCCAAGAGGACCCTTCCGAGATGGAAAACAAGCCCCTGAAGGGCAAGGGATGGATCCTAGACCACTGTCCAGCCTTCAGGTGCGACTGCAGCCGGAAATGTTGGGAAAAGCAAGCCACAGCATCTCCAGATGTGGAGATGTGCATCACAACGTGGTTTAGAAATGCTCCAGAAGAAAACACACAGAAACTTCTCCAAGAAGCCTGAACTCTTCTCTTCAGACAGGATAAAACCAGTCCAGGTGAGATTTCAAAGCAGAATTGGGTTTTTTTTTTTCCTTCTGCTGTTACAGACAACTGGGTATCTAAGACAGACACACAAAGACCTGAGAGCTTCTACCCCTCTGCAGCTGCTGTGGAACTACAACTGCACACAGGTTCCTAAACCTCACAACATTTCAGTCCCACTGACTTTTAACTGGTTGCAGACATGGAGTTATTTAAAGCACTCTTAAAATATTAATTGGCATTTGCCTTACAGAGGGGAAAAAAAAAAAAAAAGGGAAGAGACAGAGACAGGACCCCCAGGGATCCAGATGATCCAATTTCAGGCACCTAATTAAAATTAAATTTCAATTAATTTCCCATTACTTTATTTTAAACTTATTTTGTATTTATACTTTTTTTTTTTGTTGTTAGTAGCCTAAAACCGAGTAGTTTTTGGTTGCTTTTCAATTAAGTATCATCTCAACACTAAAATTACTGCTTTTATTTGTTAACTCAGAGGTTACTCAAAATCCCTCCACATTTAATTCAACGACTTAGAACTTGACAGACATTCCCCACCTCCCTTTTTCACTAGGGTAGGGATGATGAATCACTGTATTTACTACACACTCATTCTTCCCAGCGACGTGTTAAAAACTTCACTCAAGTGGAAAGCAAAGAGCAGAGTGACAAGGTAGCTCTGGAGCTGCAAAACACATATGGAGAGAGCAAGGGGATGGAAGCTTTGTTTGTACTTCAGACTACCTGCTTTCGGATTTTTTTTAGCATTTTATTATTATATTCATTTCTTTTGGGACTCAAGCAGTTTGAAGTAACAGGTCTCACCTCAACTTAGGGATTGAAGAGTCCCCTGATGACTCTGCTTTGGGAGGCACCAGCCACTCACCAGAACAGGTCAATCCAATAGAAAAGGAGAAAATCCAGCACTTAAATAGCCTCTTTACCAGCTCTTTGCTACAGACTCCTCACCCCCAGCACACTGACTTGGCAGCAAACGAGCAGCACTTGAATATTCAATGTGAAGTGCAGCAACTGACTGCAGCATGTTTTTATCTTAACACAGACTGTCAGCACTTGAAGTTTACTTTACACCCTTTTCTTACCAAAAAAAAATATACTTTAAACAAACAGGGCTTGCTTAATTTTTATTTTATCTGCCCTGTTCAGTATTTCCATCCTGTATTTTGCCTGAATTCCCCAGCACTACTCCAAGGCTGGGAGCTGCTGTGGAGAAGCCAGATGGCCAATGCTGTGATAAATACCTGTGGGCTCCCTTACATCACTAATGAGTGAAAATCTCTATAGAGCTAGAAAAAAAAAAAAAGGCTTCCCAAAGTTGAAATTAAAGTGCTCATCTCTGGAAGGATTCCCACTCAGTTTTGGATGTATGTTCACCAGAGGGAGAAAAAAGAATAACCTAACAGAAAAAAAAGAATCCAACCAAACCTGTGGGCGTCTGAAGCCACCTCAGCTTTGAGAGACTGAAAATCTCCTTGTGAATTGGCAAAAACACCCTCCCTGCAGAAAGACAAACTGCAGACAGAGGGAATTCAGGGGTGTTCAGGAGCAAACCTGCAGCAGGGATGCACCAGTGCTCGCAGGGAAACTAACCCAAGAGTGGTGCTGGCAGAGAGGGAGCCACTCCTGGGCTGCACCAGAAGCACCATGAAGAGCTCTACACTGGATTCCTTGCACTTTGATCTGGAATCCTTCTTTTTTTTGTTGGTTTTTTTTTTCCTGAAGGCGTTACTGACACAGTGTATTTTTTTTTGTCTCATAAAGAAGCCTCCAGAGCTCTGATTTAAATCAGAGCTGCTTCAATGCTGAACTTCTTGGTGAGCTCTCCTCCTGCAGCATCTGTCACTGATCGCTGCTCCAGTGCAGCCACTCTGGGCTCACGGTGAGAGATGCAGAAAAAAACCCTGAATGCCCATTAAACAACCCAGTAAACTCCCTCTCCTGTGCCAGTCCAGTCCATATCCCTCCCAGGCTAAGCTCTGTGCTGCTGCAGCCCCAGGCGACGTGAGCGGCTCCGGATGGAGCTGAGCCAGGTTTGCAGGGAGCAGCAGGAGCTGTGGCTGTGCCAGACCATCAGCCACTTCTCTGGGAGCACTCGTGGCTGACAACAGCAAAGAAAATGTTCATGCCAAGCCCGTGATGGGCACACTGGGAGCACCTCTGTTCATGCCAAGCCTGAGATGGGCACACCAGGAGCACCCTGGCTAGCGGGTGGATGCTCAGAGGTCCCTGGTGCCACATGACTGCACAGGATCCTGCTGCAGCTCCTCCTGCTGCCTCCCCCAGCCCCACTGCAAAGCCACAGGAGGGGTGAGTGCTACCAGCTAGAAAATCAGAGGAAAGATGCCTCATCCTGCTCAAGGCTGCTTGCTTTGCTTTGAGTTATTTTTTATCTTCTCTGTGCTCACAGTTGGGTGACACTATCGGGTCTAAAATCACCTCTAAGTGCTTGCAAATTGCATATATCCTTGGTACATAAAGCAGAGATTCCTGGCACCAGAATGTGCCACAAAAGGACCAAAATAGTTCATGCTGTGCAGTAAGTTTACCTTTTTCCTACACATCTTGCTCCCAAGGCTTTTCAGTGCCCGAGACACCTTGGGCATGAGAGTCCACACCTGGATGAAAGGATCTGACACTGTTCTTGTCTCTGAACTGAAGAAACTTGGGTTTGGACCACTCAGTGGCCAGAAAATTGGCTGGATGGTCATACTCAAAGGCTTGTGGTCACCAGCTCAATGTCCAAGTGGAGAGCAGTGACAAGTGGTGGTTCCTCAGGGGTTGGCACTGGGACTAGTGCTGTTTGATGTCTCTGTCAGTGACCAGGACAGTGGGATGGAAGTCACCCTCAGCAAGTTTTCCAATGACACTGAGCTGTGATGGACACACTGGAGGGGAGGATTGTCATCCACACTGACCTTGACAGGCTTGAGAGGTGGGCCCATGCAACTCTCCTTAAGTCCAACAAGGCCAAGTGCAGGGTCCTGCACATGGGAGGACTGGAACTGGATGATCTTTAAGGTCCCTTCCAACCCAAACCATTCTATGGATCTCTGATGGCCTAGAGCAGACAAAACCAAGCTCCTGGCCACCCTCCTTCAGGGGACCAAGATTTCCCCCCATCAGCACAGAGCCACAACTACCAACCTGACATAAATGGGCACAAAAGGGAAGGAAAACCAGGCACCTCATCCAGCAAAACCAGCTTGAAAACCAACAGACCAGTCAAGAAGTTGCTGCTACCTTCGAGTCATCAATGCACAGCCTGACAAACATCAGCAAAGTGAAGCCAGCTTTTGTTTCTGAGTTGTGCAAGCAGGAGCTCTTAAAAAAAACAAAAAGCAGCTTTTCCCCAGGTCTGATTTAATTTTGAATCATTTCTCCATCCAGGAAGGTGCTTTATGATCCTCCACCCTCAAAGGCGACAGCTTTTGCTCGTCATGCCTTTAGAAAGAAAGAAAAAAAATCATCTTTATGTTCTCTTGCTCCATCCTCAAAGAGGTTGGTTTGAATCCTGATGCTCTGGCATATTTCTGTCTTTTACCAGCCTTCAAGGCTATTTTCTCCCTGCCAAAATATGCAAGGAAAAGCAACCCAAGTCCTGCAGCTCTGGGGGAAGGGCCAGCCCTGCAGCTCTTATTATCTTTGGATGGGAAGAGGGAGAGAGACAGAGACACTGTTAATGCCTCAGATATTTCTAGATTCCTACTGCTGGCCTACAAAGGAAGTCTGAAACATAAAATGCCATTGGAAACATCCCATGGAGCCTTAAAAAAAAACCCACCCTAAGAGTCTAATTGGCTTTATCAGCATCTGGAGTGTCTCAGATGGCACCTGCTTGAAGATTTCCCTGGTTACACAGCTCATGTGCTGCTCTTTCCCAGCTCAAGCCAGCACCAAACCTTTGCCTGGAGGGTCACATCTTTCTCAACACATCCCTGGTGTCAAATATTTTAGGGACTTGACCATTTCCTTGCACTTTTGGGGGGGTAACTGGGTATCCAGCTGCACATCAAGGCAGGGAGGAGCAAGCTGGGGCAAGACTCCTGCATCACTCCCCTGCTGCTGCCACTTTGGTCTGTGGTTTTGTGACTGAGCAGATAAAAAATGTGGGTGTCGACCAGTTCACAGCTGCCTGATGCTTTGAAGATACAAAGTGTGGAGTCTGTGCACGTGGTTGTTTTGGAAGATTGGCCCATCTTCTCCCAGCCTGCACCATCCCCAGGCTGCTATGGTCCTGATGCTCCATCCTCCCTGTGTTTTGACACCATGGATGCTCCTCTCCCAGCATAAAATGGGGGGTTATATTCATTGCTATGCTGAAAAGTCAGACACTGAGAAGGAGCAAAGCTTCAAAGACTCATTTGCTTCCCCCAGAACAAGAAACCAAGTCCTGCAGTCTGTTTTCCATTAGAAAAGAAGGAGCCTGAACAGCTTCCCATTGTTCTTCTGCTTATGGGGTCGGCTTCTCAAACTTACATCTCAGCCCAGCTGCTCTGGATGGAACTTAGGAAGTCCCCAGAAAAGCTGGGGTTTTGGAAAATTGGTTTATACTGGGAGAGCATCGCTTTGCAGGCCTTGCTACTGGGAGGATTTCCCATCAGTCATCACCAGGGCTGGCCTCAGGTCCCATTGGGATGTCCCCAGCCCATATCCCCTATCAGACCAAGGGTGTGGTTGCAGGTGACAGAGTGAACTGGATGGCTCCAATGGCAGTGACAATGCACACCCAGGCTACCAGTAACCTCCCCAGTTTCAGCACCCAGGGTCCCAGCAGCACAGATTACAACTAAACCCAGCGTGCTGCTTCTCACCTACCTGGGGCAGCCCCAGATGGGACTCCTGTCCTCTACAGCCAAAGAAAAGCTCTCAGGTTTTCTTCCACAGCTCCATAAAACAACGGGCATCTGTTCACCGACTCCGGCAGGACGTAAATCCAGACTTTACCAAGTTTATCCAAAGCAATTCTTTCCAAGGGAGGAAAACCAAGGCTCTCCTGGCTGCAGGACAGGCCACACTGTTGCCCTGCACGTCCCTCAGTCCTGCAAACCCTCCTGAGCAGCAGGGCAGGCTGCAAACACACTGCTTTTCTTTCCTTCTTTCGAGGGAGGCAGCAGCATCTCAGAGAGATGGTCCCTCTGCCAGAGTCTGGCTCAGCTCTGGAGACCAAGCCCAGGCTGTGACAGGGACAGGACTTGCTGTGCTGGTGGTAGGAGAAATCTCTCCTGCTATCCCTTCCCAGATGTTCCCTCAAACACCTCAGCTAATTGAAGGGACACCTCCCAGTTTCAGAAGAACACATGGCTGGGTCTGTACCAGCACTGCTTGTTCTTTACCAGTCCCTACCAGGTGCTTTAAGGACAGGCTGGAATGCTGAGCTATCATTAGAGACCTTTTTATGGAAAAAAAAAAAAAAATAGGTTTGAGGGGTATTTTTCCCCTGCTGTAGAGCATGACCATCACTGCAGGGTGTGAGTGAGAGCCCTGGAGCTGTGGGCCAGGTGACTGGCTCGAGGACACAAGCAATTCCCTGCTTCCACAGGCATCCAGCTGGAAAAGGTCCAGAGAGCTCTAATTAACCCAACTGCTCGTTTAACTTTAGTGTGGCTTTTCCTGAGGGAGGGAGGGAGGGATGCTGTGCCCCGTGGGGGGCAGATGGACACAAAGCTCTCAGCTCACCCAGGTGCTTGTGCCAACCAGCCTGCCCCCTTTGCTGGCCTTCTGGCCAGAAGGATGAATTGGAAAGGTGGGAAAATTGGTGGGGAACATGAAAGCTCACCGAGCCAAGAGGGGCTCCATCAAACACCAGGAAGGGGTCCAGCAGGGGATGCACTGGGACCATGTCCTGCAGATGGATCTCTCCTCCCTTCCTCAGTGCCATTAGATATAATCCTGGCTCCTCTTGAAATAGAAAAAACACCCAACCAACAGGATTAAAGCAGAAGGACCCTCCAGGTGAATGGGCCATGGGGGGCAGGGGGCTCACAAAGGGGAGGGGCACAGAGTGGGTGCCTGCAGATCCCCCCAGTGGTTGAAGAGGCCAGGAGCTGATGCTGCAAAGCAGCCTGGTGCTGTTGCTCTTCCCAGCAGTGAGGTTTGCTGGGCTGTATCCTGCATCCAGAAGGGCTGAAAGGATGTGGATTGAAGCCAGAAGGGGTGCAAAAGGGGCAGAAATTCCACCTTCTGTGGCAATATAATTGGCCTGCAGGGTTTCACTAAGTTGTGGAACAGGACACGGATCCCAAGGCACTGGTGGGCCAGAGGGAAGGGAGGGGCTATGGCTGAAAAGAGAATACATTTTCAACAGCAAAATGCAGGAGAGCAGGACCAAGAAAAGAAAGCCCATTAAGAGTGATGCAGAGCTGGCTTTCAGTGCTCTGGACCTTGTGTTTTCTGGCCTTATTTATGAAACACAAATAATCCAGCCTTCTCCGTAAGCAGCCAGATCCGGTGGAATTACATGTCTGAATACTCTCAGTAAACAGAGGGAAAGCTGTGGAAACAGAGCTTAAGGCCACAGGCATTAACAAGGGGGCCTTTATCACTCAACCTGGCTCTTCCTGGCAGCAGCAAACCCTGCTCAAGTCCCTGCAACTGGTGTGTTGGTGCCCGAGCAGGGAAATTCCTGCCTCCTAATTGATGTTATTTGCCCCTCGTGGTGAGGATGGGACCCACTGGAAGCAGGCAGCCAAGAGGCAGGGAGGAGGGATGCTGCTCCCCATCACCAGGGGTGGGAGAAGGGATGGTGAGAGCTGAACACGTAGGAACCACCTTCCCTCCCAGCACTGAGCATCTGCTGTTACACCCATCAGTGAGGCTGGGTGCAGGAGGGAGGATTTCCTGACACAGGAGCACAGCATTCCCCCCCCCCCAGAGAGAGCAGTGGGCAACAGCTGACCCCGTTTCATGGCAAATGCCAAAACAAAATCCAGCTTGCCCAAAAAGCAGGAGCTCAGCTGCAGGAGTGATGGGGTGTAACTGCCTGGCCAGGCTGGATCAGCACACTGCCTTCTGGCCCGAGGATCTAAGGAGCTGGCAGTATTTTCCAGACCAAAAGCATACTTCTTTCAAAGATCTTCTGTTAAGGAGAGCCCCATTCCTCCCTCCCACCTCTGCCAAGGAGCCTGATGCAAGGAAACCTCAGCACAAGAGGGGTCTGCAGAGCAATTTCACCTTGCCCCACCACCTGCATGGCCATGAGGCAAAGCAAGGCTGCTGGCATGCTGGGTGAACTGGGGAGGGGGTGCACAGCCACAGCCAGGCTCCCCCATAAAGCAGACCCCTCTCCCTGCTTTACTCCCATGAAGGGTTGCAAAGCTACCACAGGCTCCTGTTTCCACAGCCTGCTCCAAATAATGATACCCAGTTCAAATAAATGATTATACTCAGCTCGAGACACCTCAGCTCTTAGTTGTTCCTAGGGAGGAACATTCCAGGCTATTCTTGACCAAATGAACAAACCAACCCAGGAAATTCAGATGGAGCCTTATTTATTTTTTTCCTAGCCAAAGAAACTCATTTCATGTAAGCCTCACTGCCCAGTGGCAGGTAGGGGAGGACTCAGGCCTCCTGATCAGAGAATCATTCAGGTTGGAGAAGCCCCTTGGGATCATCCAGACCAACCATCAGCCCTGCTCTACAACCTTCACCCCTAAACTGTCCCTCAAACCCACATCCAAACCACCCTGAAACACCCCCAGGGCTGGGGACTCAACCCCCTCCCTGGGCAGCCTGTGCCAGTGTCTGGCCACTCTTCCAGGGAAAACTTTTTCCCTAATGCCCAGTCTAAACCTCCTGTGGTACAGCTGGAATCCATCCCCTCTTGCTCTATCACTAATGAGCTGTCAGAAAAGAGCAGCACCAGCCTCTCTACAATGTCCCTTCAGGTGCTGTTCAGAATGATGAGGTCTCCCCTCAGCCTCTTCTTCCTCAAACTGAACACTCCCAGCTCCTTCAATCACTCTCCATAAGATTTCTTCTCCATGCCCTTCCCCAGCTCTGTTGCCCTCCTGTGATGAAGAGCTGCAATTCTCCATCACCATCAAATGAGGAAAAAAATCAAGTTTCACCAGCCCACGTCCTGAGCAGGAGCCTGTAACACAGGCACAGAAAGAAGGGAAGCAGGAGGTCACAGGGAGCATCCCTGGGCTGGTTATTCTTCCCATATTTACCCTTTTTGATGGTACAGGGGATTTTTAAAGCCACACTGAAAGACATCAGCACATTTCCATGTGCACGTTACCAGGCAGCACCCCCAGTGCTACCCAGCACCCTGCCCACACCCCCGTGCTCTGCTTACCACAGCACTTTCTATCTGGAGACCTCAGCAGGAATTCATTTAGCTTCCCAGCAGGTAGATTATCTTCCTCTTCCAGAGAGAGGAGAGGACCAAGAAACAAACCATCCCACTGGGACTGCCTTTAGCACAGCCCTTTATGTATTTTGAAATGTTTTTCTTTTTTTTTCCCCCAAAAAATTCAGCAAAAAAAAGCATGTTTGCAACAGCACGAGCACAAAAGGTCGAGCAGTGAGGCAGATGCTTCAACCCATGCCCACAGAGGCAGGAGCTGAGAGCCTGTGTGCTCTGCAAAGCCACACCAACCTGACTTGTCTTGTCAGAGAGCACGTGTTTTACAGGCACAACTCAATTACAGGCTGAGGTTGTACACCAGGGATGCAGAGATGTGGGTGCAGAGACCTCTCACTGCTGCTTCTCTTCCCCCAGTGTCTAAAGCTCCCCCCAAACCCCCTAATTCCCAATAACTTGACTGCAGGTGGAAATATGGAATTGGGCTGGGGAGGGCAGTGGATGCTGAAGGGGGAAGAGGAGCAGCTGCTCCAGTCACTGCAGATGCCCCATCCCACTCCTGCCCCTGGGCGAGCTGGCTCCTAAATTTACAACAGACAGAGAACAGCTCTGAAACAACCACCAAGCCTCAGGGTTAGGTGGGTGTCAGGGGAGGCTGGGAGTACAACCCCATGCTTCCCTTCAGCTTATCTCACTGCCTTGGATGGGGGGAGCAGATCTGGCACCCCCCAGGCAGTGCCTTCATCCCAACCTTCCCCCTTTCCCCGGCGCAGCAGCAGCTTTAAGAGGTCTGGACTGGGAGCATCTCTCTCAGTCACCCCTGGGATGCAAGAAGCTGATGTTGTCCCAGATCCTCCCCAGCTGCTGTTTCCCTGGAGGGTCTCCAAAGGAGACCAGGGCAGAGCCAGAGGGGCCTCCCCTGCTGATGGCACAAAAGGGGGTTCCCACAGGGATCCCCTCCGTGGGTTGACCCCGCTCCTCTCGGGATGCTGACGAGGAGCCTTCCCCAGGAGGCAGCTCTGGGCTCGCTTGGGATCAACCAGCATGGGAAGGAGGAAGCCTATGAAGCCAGCAGGCCATGTAAAACCCCTGGAGAAAAAGCTGTTTGCCTGGCTTCTGCTCTGGAACAGGCAGCCACAAGGAATCCCCACACGAGTCCCCCTCACGCTTCCCTGCCTGGCTCCAGCACGAGGGACAAACCCTTCTCTTAATCCCTAGGCAGGATTCCTCCTCTTTTTTCCCTTCCCCTTTACCACGCATCACCAGGCAAAGGGACATCTGAGAGGAGTAACTGTAAAAAAGCTGATTTTTTCCAACTGCAATGCTGTGTCAATTCACCTCCTGTTTGCTATGGAATTGCCCTGGTTATAAGATGCAGGAAGCTGAAATAATTCCAAGGAAGAGGAAATGCTTTGGACAGAAGGAGGACTAGCCAGACCCAGCTGCCCAGTTCCATCCCACAACCCTGAAGGGTTTTTCTGAAGGTTATTTTCCCTAATGCCAGAGTGGAGAGGGGCTGGAGGGAAGGAAAAGCTGGATTTACTCCCTCATAAACAAGCAGGAAGACAGAAGACAGAGGGAAGCTTTTGCCCAGGACCACTGCAGATGCCAAGGAGATGATTTAGGGAGCCCAACGTGGGCAGCACTCAGGAGAGCCTGGAAAGAAGCAGCAGGGATAAGAGGAGGGGAAAACACTTCACGCATTCCCCAGTTTCACAAGCTTTTTCCAACTGTTAAAACAAAAACCAACCAACCCAGAAAACAGCAAATCTCCAGCCCTGAGAAGCACTTCACAAATACAGCAGAAACATGCCAACAATGGCTGTGCTATAGCCCAGGCACAGCCACTCTCCTCACTAAAAGGAGATTAATTTTTAGAAACCTTTTTTTCTGTTGGGTGTTGGTGGGATTTCTGTTTTCCCTTTGGAGTGCTAAGTGCTCACGAGCATCCAGGAAACTTAAAAAGAAAAAAAAAAAAAAAAAGAAGCCATTTTTAGACTTCCATGCAGAGAGAAAAAGAACTAAGAGTGTGTTTCACCATGTGTCTGAAGATGTTAAACTCACCCAACACCACATGCTGAAGATTGTTCTACCAAAAGAGACTTTGCTGATGAAGGGAAGCCTAGTGTTCCAGTGCTGGTTACAAACCTAAGATGATGAATTAACTCACTATCCAATTCTTTATATAAAGGCTGGAAAAGGACAGGATTTCTCCTGAAGATGAAAGGACAGACTCAGAGCTGTCAGTGACTGAATCATTCAGCCAGAAGCACAAAGCCTGGGGCTCCCAGAAAAACCAGAGGGGTGAGGGCTCGAGCATCACACACAGGACAGCAAATAAACCCCCTGGGTTTTGCACTTCAACCCCACCCTCACAGGGACCCGAGCTGCCCTGCTGAACCTGAGGCCAAAGATCAAGTCCTGGTGGATCAATACAGCACGTCAGAAGTTTAGTTATGGAAAACAGGGGCCACTCTTTGGGGGCAAGAAGAGGAGGTGGATGTTTGCAAGCAGGACAGTTAAAATTAGAGTTATCCAGTTTGGATAAGAGGCTGTTTGTGTTCTGACCTCTGTGACAACATACAAAAAGCCTTAAGGATGGAGCAGGCACCCACCAAACAAAAAGCCAATGCCATTTTTAACCCCTGCAGGGCATCCCAGGATGCCACAAACCCTATCAGGCACCCCCAAAACCACCCAGGAACTCAGCAGGGCACTTACAGTGCTGGTGGCATGGACATTGCTGCAGCTCCTCACACAAGCACGTGAAGACACTTTAAACCACTCGTGTCATGCAGATGATCAGACATGAAGGAGGTGGCCAGGCACCTCTGTGCCCACGACCAACGTGGCCAGGCAAGCCATCCCCTGAAATAGCTCCTTGCCAGCCTCCTCCTCCCAAAGCTGGCTTTGGTTTCAGCAGCAGTTGTTCCTTCCCAAATTGCTCCTCCTTAAATAGCCTCCCTTCCTCTTTCCTGGGGGAGGATTTGCCCCACGGGATGACAGCAGGAGAAAGCTAAAATAGACTTTCACTAAGATTAACATCCCACTAGCAGCTGTATTGCAGTGAAATGCAACCACCTGGAGGATTAATACATAGATGGGTTCATACACAGACTGAAATTTATAGATGTACTGAATATTTAATTTCTGCAGTGTGTTACCCAGATATGGGGAAGGTGGGAGCACCCATAAAATAAGGAGCAAACCACACACACCACCAACCCCCCCTTCATCTGCAGCATCAACGTGGGCTTGGATCAGTGAAAATACAGAGATGGGAAGGAGCTAATGGTATTCGTGACATTTTCCACCCAATGCACAAAAATACAGCTAATAAAGCAAAGCACCTACACTGGAGATGCTTTTTTGGGGCATGAAGCACTTGGAAGTGACAGAAAGGCAGGTGCTTTGATACCCTGCACATACCCAAAGCCTCTCCAAGTGGTTTCTAGAGTGGTGGCCATCACAGCCTTGCCACCAAGAAGCAACCTGCAAGCAAGTGTTGCAGATTAAACACTAAGCAACATCACAAATACAACTGTAAACACTCCTGACATCAGAACCTGATAAGAAAATCAACCTGGATGTCAGGATTATTGTTGGCAAGACCAACCCTCCCTTCCCACCCCCCAGAAGTAACAGCCACGGCTACTTGCAGAGGTAGGTGAATCAAAGAGTTTGTGCTGGAGTTGTGTTTTACCACTGAAAAAAAGTCAATTTCTGGAAAACCAGAGAGCACTCCTTGCAGAACCAGGTATAGTTAAGTTATCTTTGAAGCTGCACTGTTGTCTGGTCTCAAGCCCAGCTCCTCCTCAGGGGACACGGCGGCGGGGACGTGACAAATCAAAAAGCCATCCCTAGCAACTCAAAGGCACCACATCTACAAATAGCCAACTTGTGTAAGAAAGCAAAGACACAGCAGGAAAAGCAGTTGGTGATAAGGAAAAAAAAAAAAAAAAGAAAAAGAAAGGGGTAGGGGGGGAACCCACTTCCTTGACAGGATTTATTTTTACATGCTGGTTGCTCAAGCCTGCTCAGGGAATCGGAACGGCAGGAGCAGCTCCCGTGCAGGAGGATGAATGGTGACTCAGCAGGTAAAAGCTGTCAAAGACTTGTTCAAAATTGGAAGGATGAAAAAGAAATCACAAGGGAAAGCTATAAATACCTCATGGGGTTTGGCTTGGTGCACTGGTTGGGTGCCTGTCGCTGCAGAGATGCTCTGAGAAGCGAGTGGGGAAAGTTGTCTCCGTGCTGAGCACCTGCAGGGGGTTCCTTCTCCAGAAGCAGGAACCACCAGAGGCAAGGGAGCTTTGTCACCACTGTGGGAAGGGTCCTAACAGCACCCTCAGGATCCTAATAGCACCCTCAGGATCCTAACAGCACCCTCATGCTGTAAGGAACTGCTGTGGGCACCGTGTCTGCTGCAAACACAATGTGATCCCACCTGGAGCACTGGGCCCAGCTCTGGATCCTCAGCACAGCAGAGCCAGGGAGCTGCTGGAGCAGGGCCAGAGGAGCCCCAGCAATGC